>CANIUD010000455.1:0-199593 GCA_947470075.1 Closterium sp. Yama58-4
TCCCCCTCTCTCCCCATCCCCCTCTCTCCCCATCCCCCTCTCTCCCCACCCCCCCCTCTCTCCCCAGCCCCGCTCTGCAAAACGCGCAGCGCCTGCTCCAGCGTTCCGCTCCCCCCACCCCCCTCCCCTCCACACCCCCGACAGTTACTACGCGCGTGCACAACGACCCGAGGCTTATCCATCCACTCTGCTCCCCACACCCCCGCTTCCCCGCAACCCCGCTCCCCCACCACTCTCTCTCCCCACCCCCCTCCCCTCCGCACTCACGACAGTTACTTCTCGCGTGCACAACTGCCTGCGGCTACCCACTGTGCTCCACACGCCCCCGCTCCTCCGCACCCCCGCTCCCCACCGCTCTCTCCGTCCCGCCATTCCTCCGCAACCCCGACAGTTACTTCTCGCTTGCACAACGAACCGCGCCTGCTCCAGCGTTCCGCCAACAAGCTCCTGCTTTCCCCCTTGCCCTGTTCCCCCCTAAACCGAGCAATTTTGGCCGTCTCAAAACGCGCTTGCTCCACCCTCCTCCGTTCCCTCTGCTCCAGCGTTCCGCCAACAAGCTCTTGCTTTCCCCCGTGCCCTGCCCCCTTTTCCCATCATTTTTGCGACGTACGAACGATTCGCCAGCAGAACGTTTTGCTTCGCTTCGCTTTGCTTCCTCCCCCTCGCTCCCCCATTCTCCCCCCCTCCCTCCCCCTTCTTTACCCCCCAGCCTACCTGCCGTCGAGGCATTTCGCGTCGAACGAGTTATTCGCCAGCAGGACGAGCCGCGGCGTGCTCGGCAGCGCCGGCGGCGGCGGAGGCGGATTTCCCGCGAGTAGCGACAGCAGGTACTGCATAAACGCCCAGACGCCGCTAACATCGATTTTCCAGGCGGCTTTATTTCTAGGAGTATGTATCCTTCCGCTGGACGGTTTAGGAGGCGCCCTACCGTCACTCAAGTTAAATTTCCGGTTGTTCGCGGTGAAAGCATATCCGTTAGCAGCAGTACTGTTATTTCCTGTAGCGCGTGCTCGAAAGGGGGTCATTGTACCATTTGTGATATTTGATCAGCAGAGCGCGTGCTGCCTATGATCGCTGTAGGCGCGCCGCTAAGCGCGAGAATCATTAGTACGAAATTCAGAGTCTTGCGTCGCTACCACAAGGTTAGCGTACTTTTCCTTATTGCGTAGCTTCTAGAAGCATTGTCATAGCAGGAACAAGACTAGCGCACGCGACGTGAGTCGTCCCGTGCTTGTTTATGTTGGTTGGATTCGAACGTGACGGTTCCGCGAGTCGCGTCCATTCTTGTTTGGTCAGGGCGCATTCGGGATTCCAGTGGAAGGAGGCTCGGAGGGCCCATATCAGAAAGCCACTTGGGGGGGAAAGAAAAGGAGCGCCTGAAGAAGCCTCGGAATGACGACTCACGGAACGCTTGACTGAGGTCGGTCAGGATATCCAAATGCGCCCTCTATAAGCCTCGAGTTCCGAACCAGCGCAGCTTCCGATATTCGGTCGGTACCACCGACACTTCCGCGCAGCTCTCCTTCACCTATTTGTACTTCGTGTGTCTCGTGTGGTTCGCTACTGAGACCGGGTTACATAATTCTCCCATGAAAAGAGGTTCGGATTCGCAAAGTCTGAACGCGAGGCGAGGAACTGGCAAGGTCGTGGAAATCTGGCTGGACATGTATTTCCGAACCAAGAGTTCAGTTTGTACGCGATTCAGTACAGACACATGATTGAGCTATGGTTCATTATCATCAGCAAACTGGATTTAGTAGCCAACCCAAGCTTGGTGATGGTGGGTGTTGAAGGTGCTAAGCAATAAATTGAGTTCCGTTCATACATGTGTGGAAATCAAGTATACTTCAAGTAATACGTTACTCACGCAATTGTAAATAGCGTGCTTCTGTTTTCCCTCGCATCTCTCTTTGCCACAACATTTTCACGAGTATCGACCACTGCACAACGAAGGAGAATTCACAATGGGAAATGCAGGACCAAGACATGAGAATCCCAGGACCTTCGTTTCCCTACCCCTCTCACACATCTACTGCCAATCAAAGGCTGAAGCCCTAAATGCCTTTCTAAGTCACATGCTGGTTCCAGTCCAGAACAAAACCTTATTTCTCTTCCATAACCCTGCATCTACTGCAAATCTATGGCCGGAGCCATGAAGGGCCTTCTGGAAAGCATGCAAGAGCAGCCCAGCCCAATCAACGGCTACAATCCACGTGTTCGAGAGCAGGTGCACCTCATCCGATTGCGTCAAGATTCTTATGCAACAGAGCGAGGGGTCTTGCAAGGCACGAGCTCCAATTGAGCGAGGGGATTTAGAGAGCGCAGGCAAGATTCTTATGCAACAGAGCGAGGGGGTCAAGGCATGGTGGGTTCTGCGAGCGCAGGCAAGATTCTTATGCAACAGAGCGAGGGGGTCAAGGCATGGTGGGTTCTGCGAGCGCAGGCAAGATTCTTATGCAACAGAGCGAGGGGGTCAAGGCATGGTGGGTTCTGCGAGCGCAGGCAAGATTCTTATGCAACAGAGCGAGGGGGTCAAGGCATGGTGGGTTCTGCGAGCGCAGGCAAGATTCTTATGCAACAGAGCGAGGGGGTCAAGGCATGGTGGGTTCTGCGAGCGCAGGCAAGAGCTGCGCCCAGGACCAGCAAGGTAGTGAAGAGACGGGAGACAGCTGCAGCAGACCCTAAAAACGGAGAGTGGGAAGGGAAATGGGAGCAAGGGAAGGAAGGAGGGAAAGCCAGGAAAACGAGAGTAAAACGAGTGGGTGTAGACACATTGTGTTGGGCAGGGTGGGTAGGCAGTAAAGGGGCAGCAGAGAAAGGAGTACGAGTAGCAAATTGTTCCATGCTGCGTACCGGGCAAAGAGGCGATATTGCTTGGGAAAACAAGTGCGTTGACATAGAAATAATCCTTCTGGGCCTCCTGGGTCGCTGCGACAGCAGACGAGGTACCCGCAGCAGACCCAGATGCCAAGTAACAAGTTGATATTGCTACGTACCTGGCAGGGAGGCGATATTGCTTGGGAAAACAAGTGCGTTGACGTAGAAATAATCCTTCTGGGCTTCCTGGATTGCTGCGACAGCAGACGAGGTACCCGCAGCAGACCCGGATGTGAGCGGGTCGGCACCGGAAATTAGTCCCGTGTTGCTGCTGTTGCACTTGAAGTTCAAATTGTTACCGTTGAACGCGGTCTTGATGGTGTACCCATTTGCGTTACACTGCCAGGTCAACATCGGGCGATTGGGGGAGGGCGAGAAGGAAGCAGAGAAGCAATACCATCAGACAACCAAAGCTACTACTAGAACACGTAAGGAGAAACCTGGTGGTTGTAGTAGTATCAGCAGAGGCAGCCGCAGCTATGAGAGCAGCTAGTTTTGGGGAGCACCTGGAGGGGTAATGATAGCACGCACAGCACAACGATCGAGTCCAATGCCATCGAATTCTTTACAAAAAAAAAAAAACCGGGACGCTGTGCAATCCGCGCCGCAGCGTACCTTGCCATCGATGTCCACAACGGTGACCTTCGACTCCGCAGTGTGGAACGACATCAGGTTCAGCAGAGCAGTCCTTTAGGGCAGCCCTCGCAGTTCAAGTCGACTCAAGCGTACCTTACCATCGAGGTCCACAACGGTAACCTTCGACTCCGCCGTGTGGAACGACATCAAATTCAGCAGAGCAGTCCCAACAGAGAAGTCTTCTCAGTTTAAGTCAAATCAAGCGTACCTTGCTATCGAGGTCCACAACGGTGACCTTTGACTCCGCCGTGTGAAACGACATCAGGTTCAGCAGAGCAGTCCGCGCGGTTCAAGTCGACTCAATACGGGGCGTACCTTGCTGTCGAGGTCCACAACGGTAACCTTCGACTCCGCCGTGTGGAACGACATCAGGTTCAGCAGAGCAGTCCGCGCAGCTTCCGACATCGGCGGCGGCTTGGTCGTTCTCGCGTTGCACGCCTTCGCCTTGGCCGCCAGAGCCGCAAGCTCGCTCGTCCTAATCGTCTTCTTGGAGAAATCCAGAGCGTCTTTCACCTTGTTACCGCTCGCCACCGCATCCAACGCCTCGTAGAGCGCGCCGCTGCTGCGGGTGTTCTTGTACCCCGCCAGCGCGTCGCTCCACGCCTGGTTCGTCGGCAGAAAGATGGTTCTCCCGCTTGGGAACTTGCACGCGGCGTTCGCGAGGTAATACAAGACGTAAAAGGACTTAGACACGTCCGGGAACTTGATAACGCCGCTAGGGACCCCGAACCAGGTGCAGAGGGCCCGCGGGCGGCGACCCGGACGGCGAGGCAGCTGCAATCACCTCGTCTAGGGAATAGTCTTGCATGTAGTCGTCTTCGTAGTAGGTGTCCAAGTTGGGTGGGACGTTCGACCCGGAGTTTGAACCAGGAGCGGATTGCGAACCAGGTGCGGACCCCGAACCAGGTGCAGACCCCGAACCAGGAGCGGACCCCGAACCAGGAGCGGACCCCGAACCAGGAGCGGACCCCGAACCGGGTGCGGACTCCGAACCAGGTGCAGACCCCGAAGCGGGTGCGGGCCCCGAACCAGGCGCGGACGGTGAACCGGGAGCAGACTGCGAACTGGGAGCGGACCCTGAGCCGGGAGCAGATCCCGAACCAGGTGAGGACCCCGAACCAGGTGCGGACTCCGAAGCGGGTGCGGACCCTGAACCAGGAGCGGACGGCGAACCAGGGGCAGGCTGCGAACCGGGTGCAGACTCCGAACCAGGAGCGGATCCCGAAGCCGGTGCAGACCCTGAACTGGGAGCAGACTCCGAAGCGGGAGCGGACCCCGAACCAGGAGCGGACCCCGAAGCCGGTGCAGACCCTGAACTGGGAGCAGACTCCGAAGCGGGTGCGGACTGCGAACCAGGAGCGGACCCCGAGCCGGGTGCAGGCCCCGAACCAGGAGCGGACCCTGAAGCGGGTGCGTACTCCGAACCGGGAGCGGTCCACGGACCAGGAGGGGGTTCCGAACCTGGAGCAAAAACCAGCCCGGGTATGTATTGCAGAGCCCGCCGGCTCGCGCCCACCATGATGAGATCATGATGATCCGCGGGGTTCGGCGCGGCGGATCCGCGACCGGCAGCGAGCGCTGGAAGCGCGGCAGGTGCAAGGACCAGGAGCGCGGCGCAGGCCACGAGGAACACGAAGCGAGCCGGATTAGCGATGGGGTGAGCGACGGCGGCGGCGGTGGGAGTGGCGCGGGAAGCCATGATGACCGAGCGACGGCGGTACTGGGGGCACTGAGGAAAAAGGTCAACCTCCTCTTGCCAAGTCCAGTGGGCTATAGGAAGTAGAGTAAAAGGCGGTCAACACGCCGTGAAGGAAGTAGAGTGAAGGAAGGTTTCTACGCTGGGACTTGAGGGCGTTCATCAACTGAAAGTTGCTGCTGCTGTGCTCGCACATGGGCCGTTTAAGTAGTAAAAAAGGAGCAGCACGGGTTACGGCCGTGACCTTCCCAGCTCGCGGGTTGCCTCCCGCCCCTCCCCGTGCCGTGCTCCCCTGCGCTTCCGTCTGCGGAAGCCCTTCGGATTGTGCGCGCCTGCCATTTGCGCGCGCATCTCCCTTCCCGTGCGCCGCGGCGGAGCCTCATTGGCGGGGACTCCGCCCGCAACATGGCAGAATTAGCGAAAACACGCGCGCAGCAGATTTTTGAGGCGCCTCAAAACTCGGACGATCTAGGGAGCAGCGCGACGGACATCGAAGCTCCGCTGATTTTCTTCCGTCAAATCGTGCCGTGCCAACACGGTGTAGAACGGCAATTATTGATGCCCGTCAAATGCGCCGTGCCTGCACGGGGTAGCACGGCGATTATTGATGCCCGTCAAATGCGCTGTGCCTGCACGGGGTAGCACGGCGATTATTGATGCTGCTCAAGCGGAAACACGCGGTCCGCGCGGAAACCCCTACTTCCAAGCGGAAATACTCGACTTAAAACGCGGAAGCGGTACTGACGCGCGTCAGCAGTGAACTCAGCGTGTGAAATTAAGAGCGGCGCTGAGTGCACGCTGAGTCAGCTACAGCAGTTGCGATCTCGTACGAGTTGACCTAAGGCGGCTGAATAAGTCTGCTGACCTGCCTGGAATCTCCACTACTACTACACGTACCACTACTATTGCTGATATGTTGCGTGCCGTTGCTATGTCGATATTCGAGAATCGTCATCTGGTGTTTTGAATCTGCTGCTTGCTTGGTGAAGCGTAACTGTTGGTGAAGTCTGGTTTGCGTGGGCAATGGGGGGATTATGAAGCCGCACAGGACCACCAGAGTCGAGTTTGAAGAGAGCATTGAAATCGAGACATACGCCACAGTTCACCTGGTGACTGAAGCGAGCATTGCGCTTCGAGAGCTTTCGTCAGCTTCGACACGGGCAGAAACAATTCAACCATGTTACGGAGATAACATTTGTACCACATTGCTGGGTGGCAACATTGGCTGTAATGCGGTAATCAAGGGTGCCAGCTGGAGAAGATATAAGTTCGAAGATAAAAGAAGTTCATCAGATTGAAATTGGGTAGAACAAAGAAGTTCCCCCACAAAATCAACCCCACAATTGGGTAGAACAAAGAAGTCACAACGGATATTTGCAGGCTGAGTCAGCCTGTTTCATCCATTGCTGACAGGGATACAAAATTTCGACACGGCGCAAAAAAACTCAGCGTGAGTCTCCGATAAAGTACACTCCAGCAATCCTCAATCAGTGAATTAAAATTTGACGTCTTACATTCTTCACATATCACGTTGAGAAGCTCTGCAAGGGAATGCACAACACTGTGCAGTTAAGAAAATGAGGTACTTTCATGCTTCTTCAACTACATGTGCCTACAATCGGGGAAACCGTAAGTGGGACGCTGCAAGTGACAGACCCATCTCTACGCCGACAATTTCGTGCATGTGCATTTGCTGCGGGCGAAGTGCTCCAGTTTGCCAGCGTAAGCTGATTCGCCGCCTCCGTTCTCTGCACGCATATTTCTTCGCAACAGCCCATTCGCGAGAGTTCACCACAAGAACTGTTTGGGCGGTGGGGTTGTGTCGAGGAGGGTGGTTGCGAAAGTGTGCTCGCGACAAGCCCCAATTGGCGAGTGGGCGAGCTTGACGACAGGAGCCACCACCGCCAAGGAAGTTGACCCTTCCAATTCCATAGGCTTTCCTCTGAAATGCTGTTGGCGAGTACCGAGTAACCGCGACTTTAGTAGCCTCACCTCGCCTCGCTTGCGGAGGGTCAACTGGTAACTGCGCTGGCGATTGTTCTCGCCTTCAACCTCGCCGCGCCGCAAGTGGATCACATCGCGTCGCAATGTCTCGCGCCGCCAGCGAATTGCGAGCACCACCACACCACAGGCAAGTGAGGAATGAGTTGTGCGCGAGGAATGAGTTTGTGCAGGAGGAATGAGTTGTGCGCGACATTCTTCCCCACCTCCCCGCAATCTGGCATCTACAAAAACGCACTCAATCAAAACCAGAAACATTCAGCTCACACCAATCAATACATCTGACAAGCAATCAGTTGCTCTTTTCCACAGCAGGCTCCAGATTCCCGAGACCTCTCAGTCTCATTCCATTCCGTCCGAATTTTAACATGGCGTTTTCCAAGGTTTCCCTCTTCGTTCTTCTCATAGCCGCCGCTTGCGTCCTCTGCGTCTCAGGCCAGACCGAGCCCTATCTTGTCACCAAGGCCCGTCTGACCCGCGCAGCCGCCGTCAGCGCAACCAACGACTACGACAAAGCCAACGCGCTCGTTGCGCAGCGCGCGCAGGAGCTCAACGATGCGAACAATGCCCTGGCGGACGCCGCTGCGGCGTATAACGACGCGTTGCCCCTCGTGAACCGCCTCAAGGCGACCCTCGCGCAGAAAATATCGGCGAAGGACAAGACCGCTTCCGTGATTCCCGGTCTGCAGGACAACCTCGATGCAGCAAAGGCCGGCCTTGCTAAGTCCAACGCCGCGTCGGGGACGGATAGCACCGATGCGCTTGCAAATGCGCAGCAACGTGTAAACATGACGGCGCAGCAGGTTGACCGTCAGAAGGAAACTCTTGTTAGCGTTAACTCGCTTGTCGAGAAAGCGGCTGCTAGGGTCGCCGCCAATCCCAACATGACGGCTGCGGAGGCGGATGCTGCTCAGGCTGCGCTCGATGATAAGACGGCGCTGCAGACGCTCGCGAAGCAGATTCTGGACGACATGGTCGCACAGGCGAAGAGCGCGCAGCAGGCGCTGGCGAAGGCGCAGGACGCGGCGAGCAACCCCGACTCGACGGGCTCCGCGCCGGGGGGCCAATCGGCGGTCGACGCGGCGCAGGCGGCGCTGGACGCGGCGGTGAAGGCGGACAACGACGCGGCGGCAGCGGTGGCGCAGGCGACGAGCGACGTGAACGACGCCCTTGCTTCGGTTCCCGCGAAATCCGCGGCGGTGAATAGCGCGAAGATTGCGCAGAGCAAGGCTGTGATTGCGAAAACGAGCGCGGACAACAATGCTGCGGCGATGAAGAGCAGGATGGACGCTGCTGTGGCTGTTGCTGAATCTGCTGAGTCTGCCGCGAAGAATGCTGGTTACTCTTGGACGTGGTAACTCCCTTTCGCGTCAAAGTAATTGAGGCGCGTCAAAGCTTGCTGGAACGATGAAGACTAGGATGAACGCTGCTGTGGGTATATTGCTGGCGTTGGTGAGGCTGCTGCGAAGACTGCTGGTTACACTTGTGACATGTAACTCCCATTCGCGAACGTGGAGTGAACTTCGAAACGATGCTTAGAAAATTGGAAAGATAGATCCTGAATGCATTGCAGATGAGGCCTCTTGCTTCTGATTGCATTGCATAATAAATCTTCCAATCTTGTGCCCCGTTGCTTTTGATTTCAGTGTTAATGTCATGTACGGTTTCTCCCAAACACCTCAGCTGAACCTCATGGTAATTAACACCCCAGATGAGGGCAGGTGACGTTAAAGATTGGGACAATTACAAACGAATCTACTGCCGCTGGTATGCTCACAAATGCAATGCTGCAACAAAGACTTGTTGGAAGACACACAGACCCAATCATCCAACCCATCCCAAAAAAATTTGTCGCAAAAAGATGCCGCAAGGTCACCTCCGGGATACCTACCTGTGGGTAACCCAAAGAATTCAGTGTAGGTTTTCTCGAGGTCACCTCAAAGTTCGTTGTGACCTCAAGGTTACCTACAGAGGTAACCTACAAGAAACTGCCATGACACCTCGATGATTCCGCTCCCACGTTTCTGGAGCCAATCAAACGCCACTGTCGATCGCGACACGAACATTAATCCGAATAGTACACTCTTACAGTACACTACATTAATTCGAATTACAGGTTACTTATGCGGGTCGATATAATTATCATTCAATTGTTTTTCTCTGTTAATAACCCAGCAACTTCTATAGAAATCACAAAAGGCTCGGATCAAATTTATAAAATGTGACGTACAAGCAGTATAAACTAGCGTACGCTGCACAAGAATAAGATCACTGACTCCCTTTCTAACAATGAATCAACTAGCACAAAAGGCACCTTAGAATGAATGATCACATGGCATCTACATGTTCTCTTCTAGGGTCACATGGCTTCAGAATTAGCTCATATTGATTATTGCCTGTTGGAACAAGAGAACATCAAGAAGCAGATAAATGTAAGCAGATGGGAGCCCAAAACAAGGCACTGCATAGCAGGAAAGAAAAACAAAGAAAGAAAAAACGTTACAATTACCTTAACTCCACATCACAGCTGTCTTTTTGCCATAGCTAAAAAAATCGTCGTCTAGAACGCCTCGTAAGCTTGTGTCTGCAGGGGGACGGTGCAATGAACTTTGACAACGAGCAAGATGAGCAAAACGACGACAAGAAACACGGAATGACCCGCGCTGATCCTGCAACCATCACAGCGCCTTTGGAAAAAAAGGTACACAACGACGACAAGAAGCAACACGGAATGAGTGGCGCTGATGCGCAACCCTCGGACAGCATTTTAAGACAATCAAACGAATAGCTTACCTTACGAGCACCATTGAAAGCTGAACAGCGACTTCAATGGCGGATTGAGATGATGGCGAAAGAATTACATCGCTCATACCACCAGTAATCTGCCATGAAGAATAAAACACGTAAAAAGAAAAGGAAAGAAAGGAAAAAAAAACAGGTTAAACACTTGTAACTAGACCTCTGCAATCCAGAAACTACCATCACGTAGCTAGTGACCTAATCTATGCTGCGTGCATGCGTAGCAGTCAGGAAACAATATGCCATGCAGCGACAATCACGGAGAGAGGGAGATATGACGGTTAAGTTGGCGAGATTGATGCATTGACAAGAAGAATGAGAGTACCTGTGAAGGAGCGTAGTAAAGTACGTGGCGAACTTCCTGTGTGCTGAAGTGACGAGGAAATCTGTGATTGGTCAGCGATATTCTCCTTGCTTCTCAACGAAACTTATCAAAGTACACCCTGATATGGTGAGGCTCGTTAGTGGAATCAGGCCTTAACATTGCCGCTGATATAACATGCTGTAACATAAACGTGGTTGGGATCAGCTTCGGCTGCCGAAACGGATCGAGCAAACCAGGTGATTAGCCTCGTTCCGAAGCACTTTGTGTTAGCCCGAGGTAACCTCAGAATTCCCTGCATCCTGATTCGTCGAATTTTTATTCTCGATTCTGAACGATTCGGTGACTAATTTCGCAAGTGTCGTTGATGGCCTAATGTTTCCTGTTGGCATCTTGGAGGCAACTTTGGGGTAACGTAGCGAGCGTTGCCCCAAGGTATCCCACAATTCCGCACCCCTTTCGCCATTCGAATTTTTGGGATGCCCTCAAAAACCTACCACCAACGTAGCGGCTTGCTGTCAAACTCAGCAAGGTAGGAGAACTTGAGGCACTAGCGTCTCCAAGCTTTAATCTTGGTTGCATTCGTGGTACGCACTTCAATGACGAGGGTTACATCGATGGACTCAGCATGCATCCACTTGAACCAGCGTCTACTACTTATGCGATGCTACTGCAGCCTTACCACTGAGATGCTGCTGGTGACAGCTATGTGGCTGTATAATGAGTACCTATTTTACTTGTAGCCTAAGGGCGTGTGCCCTTTGGCGCAGATTGTACAATTCATCTTCTTTGTTTCAATTTTAGCGAATGAGCATCCGTCGACCTATAGTCGACTATCTAAATGTTTGATTGTCAAATTGCATTTTCATCTTTTGCGTCAAGGACATGGCACCTTACCTTCGAAGAGAAGGGCCCGAGTCGCACTCAACCTTTTGGGTTACTCGGTACGGTAAAATAGTGTGTATGATCCATACGATGTTACGATGACCGTTGCAAAATTCACAGATTCATTGTGCGTGTACAGAGAACACACAATTGGATAAACTTTTATGTGAAAACTCAATAGTAAGCTCTACCTCTTGAATTTCCAAATACTTAGCTCTACTTCACAAACTTCTCTAACAGCATCGAAGTAAGAAATTTAGAACCGTTTTCAGCTCCGTGAAAATTCGATCCTGCGTGGATAGATCATGCAAAAACAGAAAGCGGTGACGCAACCTAACGGATTTCGCGAAATTGGTTACCATTTCTCGAAATTCTTCAACAAATGACACACGCATTATTGGTCGCCTCACCTTGCCTCGCTTCGGGACGGGAGGGTCAACTGGCAATTGCGTTGGCGATTGTGGTCGCCTTCCACCACGTCGCGCCGCACCTGGAACACATCGCGTCGCAATGTCTCGCACCTCATGCGAATTGCGAGCACCACCACGCCACAGGCAAGCGAGGGAAGAATTGAGAGCGACACTCTTCCCCACCGCCCCACAATCTCGCAGCTACAAAAACGCACTCGCTTCCACAATCTCACTCAGAAGCACTCATCCACAGTACAAGCACCACTCCAGCTATACAATTCCGTAGCTCGTTGCCACTGCAGCCCCGATTTGCTGAAACCTCGCAGTCCCATACCAAGCTGAACTCAATCATGGCATACTCCAAAGTTTCTCTCCTCGTGCTCCTCGTAGTCGCCGCTTGCGTCCTCAGCGTTTCTGGACAGAGTGAGCCGTACCTAGTCACCAAGGCCCGTCTGACCCGCGCAGCGGCCGTCAGCGCCACCAACGACTTTAACAAAGCCAACGCGCTCGTTGCGCAGCGCGCTCAGGAGCTTAACGATGCGGATAAAGCCCTCGCAGACGCCGCTGCCGCATACAACGACGCGCTACCGCTTGTGAACCGCCTCAAGGCGACCCTCGCGCAGAAACTAGCAGCCAAGGACAAAACCGCCTCCGTGATTCCCGGCCTGCAGGGCAACCTCGATGCCGCAAATGCAGCCCTTGCCAAGGCCAACGCCTCAACGGGAACCGACACGGTCGATCTTGCATCCGTGAAGCAACGTGCAGACATGACGGCGCAGCAGGTTGACCATCAGAAGGAAGCTCTCGTGAGCATTAACGCGGCCGTCGCGAAGGCGACTCAGGGCACCGCTAACCCTAACATGACGGCTGCGGAGGCCAATGCTGCTCAGTCTGCGCTCGCCGATAAGACGGCCATGCAGACGCTCGCGAAGCAGATTTTGGACGACATGGTCTCACAGGCGAAGAGCGCGCAGCAGGCGCTGGCGAAGGCCCAGAACGCGGCGAGCGACCCCGCGACTTTGGCGGCGTGCCAATCGGCGGTCGAAGCGGCACAGGCGGCGCTGGACGCGGCGGTGAAGGCGGACAACGACACGGCGGCGGCGGTGGCGCAGGCGACGAGCGACGTGAACGACGCTTTGGCGTCGGTTCCGGCGAAATCTGCGGCGGTGAATAGCGCGAAGATCGGGCAGAGCAAGGCTGTGGCGGCGAAGGCGAGCGCGGACAATAATGTTGCGGCGATGAAGACCAGGATGGACGCTGCTGTGGCTGTTGCTGAATCTGCTGAGTCTGCTGCGAAGACTGCCGGTTATAACTGGACGTGGTAACTCCCTTTCGCCGACTTTTGAGGCGCTTCAGAACTCTCTTAGGCAATAAAGACCAGGATGGACGCTGCTGTGGTTATTGCTGAATTTGCTGAGGCTGCTTCAACGACTGCTGGTTACACTGCTGGGTATTGCTGGATCCGAGGGTATTACTGAGTCTCTGGTAACTCCCATCATTCGAGATGATGATTAGGAGATTGGAATGATAGGTCCTGGATGCACTGCAGGTGAGACATCTGGCATGTGATAGCATTGCGCTCTAATAAATCTTCCAATCCTGTTCTCCGTTGCTTCTAATTCCAGTATTGCAGTTACGGTTTCTCCCAAATACCTCAACGGAATCTTGTGGTAAATGATAAGAGAAAGAAAACGCAGGGCAACAATGATCCTTGGGCTTGATGGGACATTGGGGAAGCCTGGGGTTGAACGGGTTGCTTCCGCAAAAGAAATTGCGTGCCCTGCGATGAGATTTGGTCCTTGTTTGGTGCGATTATCGCGCCGCGGAACATTTCAAAGCACCGTTGAGAGCGGTTCGAACAGCTCGAATCGTTCCAGCCCAGGTTCGATATGAGACCAAATTCGGCTTCACTTTCGGACATGCGTTTTGGTTTTGGCACCTGTATATGGAGATTATGCTTTATTAAATAACGTTAGTATTTTTCATACACAAAGTCATGGAGACCACGGCAAAGCATTCTGAATTATCTGTTTTAAACTCTCAAATTTTCATCTATCTTTATAATGCTAAAAGGTTCGCAACTTCTTGTGGCCAGAGGTTTGTCATTTGTTGGAGGTAAAGCACAGAAACATCACTCATATACATGAGTTCCAGTGTACAATTACCGTTACGTTAGCGAGTTAGATTTAAAGCTTGACAATTCTCAGAAAAATGGCGGGAATGGTTGCTTCTGAGCAGGCCCAGAAGTTCCCTTCTCGCATCGCTCTGCCGAATCGCGATTTGCGTTATCTAGATTCGCCAGTACAATTTGAGATTTCGTTCGCTGGCTTAGACCGAGTCGCCAGCAAAATTCGCTTAGTTCCTGGGCGCAATTTTACGTTCCCGAAACATCAGGCCGGCACAACGCGGTGAAAGAACGAAACCGTTTCCCAGCGCGTATCACCGTTTTCAGCTGGATATGCAACTCCTACATCGTGGCAGGATCAGGTGTGTAGAACAGCCAACGCAGATTCTGCGCTTTGCCGCAACTTGCGGGGACTATCAGGCAACTCGAGCATCACTATCTCCCATATTTCTTCACAGCGCGCATCATATAAGACACAGACAGTCAGGGCTCTACGGCATGTTTCTCACTGCGGCTGTAGTGGCTTTCTGCCTGATAAACCCGAGTGGCTTAGTAGTAGTAGCTAGAATACTGGCAAAGATTAACTTCGAGTTGAAGCTAACTTATGATGGGCTCATTCACCGAGCTTCGAGCACGCACTGCAACGACTAGTAGCGGTACTGTTTTTAACGGGTTCAACCCTGGATTCAGCACACCCGCTGGACTGCCATATGAGGCGGCATCTAGAGGAATGATAGATCCTACTAGGACAGGTCCTACTAGGGCAGGTCCTACTAGGACAGGTCCTGCTGGTAGTAATAATAGTACCAGCAGTAATGCGGGTCGGAAGATTAGGTCCAGCGGCGTCGCGGTGTTCCTGCATTACCTGATGTCGTTAATTGCGGGAAAAACGCTTTCGCCTCCGGAAAAACCGCCGGCCAAGCCGATGCCGCCGGCGCCGCCGGCCAATCCGCGGCTCGTTTTGCTGGCGAATAACTCGTTCGACGCGACGACGGAAGGTAAGATATGGAGCGGAAAGGGTCGGGAGACGATGGGGATGGGAGGGGGAGAGGGGAGGGGCCGGAGACGCAGGAGAAAGGGAAGAGAAGCGATGCAATTTGTTCTCCTGGCAAATAGCCCGTTCGATGCGAAATGCCTCGACCCCTCCCCCTTCCCCTCCCCTTTACCACCCCCCACCTCCCTCTGCCTCTCTCCCCTCCCCTTACCTTACCACTCCAGCTTTATATTATTTCCGGGGGGGACCTGGATGCCACGTGGCACTGCCAAAACCTCTCCCTCCCTCCACTTTCCCCTCCTTTCTTCCCACCCTCCTACTCACCCCAGCCCCCAGGGCACTATTTCCGGGCGGGCACGGGGATCGGCAGGAGCATGTGGCACATCTACCACATTGTCTCACTCTCCTTTGCCCACATTCCCCTCCACCACATTTCCCTCCACCTCTTCACCCCAGCCCCCCAGGGTACTATTTCCGGCCGGGCACGGGGATCGGCAGGAGCATGTGGCACATCTACCACATTGTCTCACTCTCCTTTGCCCACATTCCCCTCCACCACATTTCCCTCCACCTCTTCACCCCAGCCCCCCAGGGTACTATTTCCGGCCGGGCACGGGGATCGGCAGGAGCATGTGGCACATCTACCACATTGTCTCACTCTCCTTTGCCCACATTCCCCTCCACCACATTTCCCTCCACCTCTTCACCCCAGCCCCCCAGGGTACTATTTCCGGCCGGGCACGGGGATCGGCAGGAGCATGTGGCACATCTACCACATTGTCTCACTCTCCTTTGCCCACATTCCCCTCCACCACATTTCCCTCCACCTCTTCACCCCAGCCCCCCAGGGTACTATTTCCGGCCGGGCACGGGGATCGGCAGGAGCATGTGGCACATCTACCACATTGTCTCACTCTCCTTTGCCCACATTCCCCTCCACCACATTTCCCTCCACCTCTTCACCCCAGCCCCCCAGGGTACTATTTCCGGCCGGGCACGGGGATCGGCAGGAGCATGTGGCACATCTACCACATTGTCTCACTCTCCTTTGCCCACATTCCCCTCCACCACATTTCCCTCCACCTCTTCACCCCAGCCCCCCAGGGCACTATTTCCGGCCGGGCACGGGGATCGGCAGGAGCATGTGGCACATCCACCTGCCGCACGGGGGGTGGTGCCGCAATGCCAACGAGTGCGTCGGCAGGAGCAAGACGGCTTTAGGCAGCAGCACCTTCTACCCTGAAGACCCCACCATCGCGGTATATTGCTCTCTCCCTTAAATCCCTTTTCTTCCCATTAGCGAGTGCGTCGGCAGGAGCAGGACAGCTTTAGGCAGCAGCACACTTAACCCTGAAGACCCCACCACCGCGGTATGCTGCTCTCTCCCTTTTAAAGCACCCCCCCTTCTTGATCCCGTTCCACATTAAAGCCCCATCTCTCCCCAGCCGCCACTCGGCAGCAGCACCTTCTACCCTGAAGACCCCACCACCGCGGTATGTTGCTCTCTCCCTCGTTACATCGCCCCTCCCCTCCCCCCCAAGGCACCACATGGAAGCAGCACCTTCTACCCTGAAGACCCCTCCATCGCGGTATGCTTATCTCTCCCTTAGAGCCCCCCTTCCATTGATTCCGTTCCCCCGTAAAGTCGCCCTCCCCCCCCCCCCAAGGCACCACATGGCAGCAGCACCTTCTACCCCAAAGACCCCACCAACGCGGTACGTTGCTCTATCCCTCTTTTCTTTCCGGGCTAAGCACCACATGGCAGCAGCACCTTCTACCCTGAAGACCCCTCCATCGCGGTACGCTAGTCCCTCTCCGTTGAATCCCCCCTCTCCCTTGAAGCCCCTCTTTCCCTTGATTTCATTCCGATCTTAAAGCCACCTGTACGGCGAGCACCAGCAGCAGCATATTCTACCCCTGCCGATCCCACCAACAGCAGCAACCTCCTTTGCTCCGTTTGCTCTTCTCTCCCATTCCCCTCTCCCACTCCCACCTTCAGGCCGTCCCCTCCCCGGGTTTCTACAGCATTCTCAGCAGCAACAGCAGCATCAACCCGCCTTTACTCCCTCCCCCATGCCCTCCCACCCACCCCAATCCCTTTCCCCTCCCAACCCTTCCCCCAGCCGCTCAATCCGGGTTTCTACAGCATTCTCAGCAGCAACAGCACCATCAACCCTCTTTTACTCCCTCCCCCATGCCCTCCCACCCACCCCAATCCCTTTCCCCTCCCAACCCTTCCCCCAGCCGCTCAATCCGGGTTTCTACAGCATTCTCAGCAGCAACAGCACCATCAACCCTCTTTTACTCCCTCCCCCATGCCCTCCCACCCACCCCAATCCCTTTCCCCTCCCAACCCTTCCCCCAGCCGCTCAATCCGGGTTTCTACAGCATTCTCAGCAGCAACAGCACCATCAACCCTCTTTTACTCCCTCCCCCATGCCCTCCCACCCACCCCAATCCCTTTCCCCTCCCTACCCTTCCCCCAGCCGCTCAATCCGGGTTTCTACAGCATTCTCAGCAGCAACAGCACCCTCAACCCGCCTTTCTACAACTGGAACCTCGTTCGCCTCATCTACTGCGACGGTGGCGGCTACGCGGGCATGGCAGGGAGGGAGTCTGGATATCGACAACAGCACGGCGATTTATCTGGATGGGTGGAACATCGTTCAGGCTGTGATTGAAGGTGAGTGAGTGGGAAGGGAAGGAACCTCGCTCGTCTCGTTTACTGCGACGGTGGTGGCTACGCGGGCACGGCAGGGAGGCTGGATATCAACAGCAACACAGCCATTTATCTGGATGGGTGGAACATCGTTCAAGCGGTCATAGAAGGTTCGTTTCTGCCGCTTAAGGTTCGTTTCTGCCGCTTAAGGTTCGTTTCTGCCGCTTGAGGTTCGTTTCAAACGCGTGAGCTTGAGGCGCCTCTTTCATCCGTCTCTCAAATTCCCCTCCTTGGTTTTATCACTCCATTGTTTCTTTGTCTCATGAGACCCTGTCTTTGCCTTGCCTCACATGATGCAACTTACCCACCCTCACCCTTTCTTTGACAAATTTTCGCCCAAACGCAATCAGATCTGAAAACGAATCGTGGGATCAAATTTGCAGATCAGATTCTCTTGGTGGGTAGCTCAGCGGGCGGCCAAGCAGTCGTGGCTCTCTGCGATCGCATCGCTGCCGCCTTCTCCTGGGCGCCCTCCAAATGCATCGCCGATTCGGGCTTCTTTATCGGTGAGTCTTTACTTGTGTCTCTTTGCTCATGACTTCGTAGCGCACACTTCCCCTGGGTGGCAACCAAATGCTTCGCCGATTCGGGCTTCTTTATTGGTGAGTCTTCGCTTGTGAGTGTATTGTACCGGCACATGTTTATTCCGTGTGTATTTCTGCCTAGTGTGTATTTCGGGCATGAATCTCTATTTCGGGCATGAATCTCTATTTCGGGCATGAATCTCTATTCCGAGCATGAATCTCTATTTCAAGCATAAATCTTTATCTTGGGCATGAATCTCCATCCCACCCCCCCCTCCCCTATCCCCGTCTTCCCCCTGCTACAATCTCCAGACTCCAAGGACCGAATGGGAGGGAACACGTGGCGTGCCTCAGCACAGAACCGTTTCCTCCGGACCCCGACGCCCCTGCATGACCTCCCCCCTTCCCACATTCCCCCCCACCCCCCCCCCCCCCCCATCTTCCCCCCTCAACTTCCCCCCCTTCTCCCCCCCCCCCAGTCTTCCCCACGCTACACTATCCAGACTCCAAGGACCGGATGGGAGGGAACACGTGGCGTGCCTCGGCACAGATGCTGGTTGATTTTCACAAGCCCAACTGGCCTGATTGCATGGGTGGTGAGATGCGATGCACTGCATGGTTACATGGTTACCACGAGGCTTGCCTCGGCGCTTGGGTGATTATCACAAGACCAACTGGACTGATTGCATGGATGGTGAGATGCGATGCACTACATGGTTACATGGTTACCACGAGGCTTGCCTCGGCGCTTGGGTGATTATCACAAGACCAACTGGACTGATTGCATGGATGGTGAGATGCGATGCACTGCATGGTTACATGGTTACCACGAGGCTTGCCTCGGCGCTTGGGTGATTATCACAAGACCAACTGGACTGATTGCATGGATGGTGAGATGCGATGCACTGCATGGTTACATGGTTACCACGAGGCTTGCCTCGGCGCTTGGGTGATTATCACAAGACCAACTGGACTGATTGCATGGATGGTGAGATGCGATGCACTGCATGGTTACATGGTTACCACGAGGCTTGCCTCGGCGCTTGGGTGATTATCACAAGACCAACTGGACTGATTGCATGGATGGTGAGATGCGATGCACTGCATGGTTACATGGTTACCACGTGGCTTGCCATGCAAATTTTTACAAGCCCAACTTGACTGATTGCATGGATGGTGAGATCCGATGCATTGCTGTTAGAGATGCATGCATAGCGTGATGGTTAATTTTCACAAGCGTGCATGGCATGGCACAACTGTGAGAGAACCATCCATCTATCCATCAATCCATCCATCCATCCATCCATCCATCCACCCATCCATCCATCCATCCATCCATCCATCCACCCATCCATCCATCCATCCATCCATCCACCCATCCATCCATCCATCCATCCATCCATCCATCCATCCATCCATCCATCCATCCATCCATCCATCCATCCATCCATCCATCCATCCATCCATCCATCCATCCATCCATCCATCCATCCATCCATCCATCCATCTGTGTAGGAAATCTTCCATCCACATAACGTTCTTGCCGTCCCTCGTGTCTCTTCTCTTTCCTCCTTGCACCCCTCACACACCTACTCTTTACTCCCTCTTTCTGGAACCATAACCCTTATTCTCCAGAATTCTTCCTCCCCTCACCCACAACCCCTTTCCCTGTGTCATTGTGTTCCCATCCCTACCTCCTTTTGTCTTCACATTCCCGTGGATTAACTTCAGCTCTACCAGATACTGATCATTGGAAGTGTTTTTTTCCCCAGTACATACTGGAAAACGTTAAAACCCCCATATTTATGTTCCGTTCCTTCTTTGACATTAACGCGAACATGCTCGGCAGGCTGCTCCCAAAAAACACAACGTACGCCTATGCATGCTTGCAAGAAGTGGCATGGGTAAGCACTGCAATTATAGCGAGAAAGGACTGGAACAGCATTGTGTGGAAAACGAATTCCTGTACAGCGGGAGAGAGGGACGCGCTGTTTGTTGCGGCATCTGTTGTTTATGACGACCTTGAGAGAGTTACCGAAAGTAAAAACACTGTAGCTGCGTTTGTCCAGCCTGGCATGGCACACGTGGCACTGTGTTACAACTCGTGGACACAAGCAACAATTCGGGGAATGTCGGTAGAGTCTGAAATAGTACGGTGGCTTGCAAACGAGATGACTGATAGATTTGTGCATAAGTACTAGGCCAATTATTACAAGTTATAACTTCTTGGTACCTTACACGTCATTCTCTGTCCATATTGTTGGAAATATGATTGTATGTTTTTATTCTAAGTGCACTGTTCGAAGTGTGCTTACAGGGGCTCGCCATAGCGAGGGATTTGAACCTGGTGGCGAGTCAACGGGGCGCAACCGAGCACAGCGGTTGCGACCCGCGTGGCAGTTCAAGAGTCGAATCGACAAGCAGGAGGCAGCATCTACAGTACGCGAAACTGACCTGCGGGGCGCGGCAGGATACCGCGCCCTTGCCGAAGCTGAAAAGTCTCGCCAGCGCGACTGTAACAAGGCAACCCAAGCGACGCAGCGCAACTGTTATACAGTTGCGCCTTGGTAACTGTTTGCCCTATCTGTTTGCTATATAACAGAATGTAATGTCTTGCTATTATTACACAATTCCCAAGCTTGTGTCCGGCCTACCCTCGGCCGCTGCTCTGGCACCAAGTTACAAGCTACCGTAATCACCCGGACATACCACCCTAGGGTGCTATGATAACTACATCAAAAAAAAAGGGGGGGGGGGGGGGGGGGGGGGGGGGGGGGTCTTGTCATGGGAAAAAGCTACATAACACCCGGGTCTTTTTATAATGTACATTTTTTAAAAAGCAGAAACGGTTGGGAACAAAATGTACATGCTTGCTGCGGTGGTAGATTGTTGGTTGGGTGCGCAAAACCGAGGATGAGGCGATAACGTTAGGGCGTGTGCACTTTGGGCGAAATTTGTCAAAGTTCGAACATTCACCGCTTTGCACCGAGTAGAACCTCGCTAAAAGTTCGAACTTAGACAGAAGTTCGAACTCCTAGTGCACACGCCCTTAGCCTCGAGTGGAAGCTGCCACATTGCAAGCTCCAACAGGCCCTCTGTCATGCCCTGATTGGTCGAAAACACACCCCCCGTCGCTCGACGAGGATTCATGCAGTCACAGAGGCGGGAGTCCCGCAACAGGCTTAGCAGCCTCGCTGGTGCGGTCACGTCCCTGTGCAAAATTTAGGCGAAAACAGCAATTTTTTCCGTACATAACATTCCCCCCCCGGGTCTTAGGGAACGTTCCTGTGGGGACATTTGTGTCACAAAGACAAGGTACCGCTCTGTACCGAACCAAACCCAAGTTCGAAATGTTTTAACAAAGCGGTTCGGTACGGTACAGAGCGGTACCTTGTCTTTGTGACACAAATGTCTCCACAGGAACGTTCCCTTATACCGGATCGGCCCAAAAGGGGGGTATAGTAGAAACGAGGTCCGCTATAGCAGCACCCCCCCCCCCCCCCCCCGCACAAGCCACCCGGGGGGTGTTCTATTTCGGCGGGTGGTATGTCCGGGTGATTACGGTAGGAGAGATACCTCTGAGTGACCATTGCCCCGCCGTAGGGACTTCATTATCTTCCTAGAGCTTCCGCTGCGCTCTAGCGACTTCTAATTTCAACACATATCAGCTGTAAATACTGGTAAGGATCAAATCACTATTCACAGTTGCCTTGCTTGTATACCGTACTTGCAAATGCAATGCATACCGTCATAGGTGCATAAAGTGCGAGTATTACCAATCACGAATGTTCGCTACCATAATTCATACTACGTCAAACACTTGGGCCATTGCAGCACTAGCCCCCACCTTGTTCCTTGCTGAATATTCACAGCTGTCTTCAATCCAATGATGGTGAAACCTGGTAGGAAGATATACGTGGGTGAAGTTCTCACATCGTAATTTCGTGTATTTCTCATTGTGCAGATTTGCTTGGGAGTTCTCGTGGTCAGAGTTGTGATACCTAAACACCAATCTTATACCAGCATCAATTACCAAGCTAGCTGTACATATCTATACCTCCATCCCAGAAACTTAGCGAGTGATGTTTTAGGATTTACGACTTGTGAAAAAAAGGCGGGAATGGTCTGTCAGTCGGCTGACGGGCAGACCTAGAAGTTCCCTGCTCGCAGCGCAATGCCGCGATCCGGGTTATCTAAACTGGCCGGCAAAGACCGAGTCGCTTCGCCACCTCAATTTGTCAATCCGTTCCCGACGCGCCGCTAAATGGAGATTGATTATCCAGTCGCGAGTTCACGTTTCCGGAACGTGAGGTTAATTCAATGCGGAGGGCGAAACCGTTATTCAGCGCGTACCACCGTTTTGAACCGGATATGGAAGTTCCCCCACGTCTTTTCGTGGCTAGATCACGTGTGCTGTACAGAAGGAAATTCTGAGCAATCCCCGCAACCGTTGCGGATTGTGACGAACTTAATCTCTAGCAGACGGCTCGAGCCGTGTCACAGTCAGAGCTCTGCCGCTCTTATCCACTTGATGCACAGACCCTGTGACGCCTGATCGGATCACATATATAAAACACGCACATTTAGTGCTCGTCGGAACGACGTTTTTCCTCGAACGATACTGCGACGGTAGTGGCTTTCTGCCCAATCATTAGCTCAAGGTTCGGGTAGAGTTTAACTCGAAGCCAGACCACTATGGCTGCATTCACCGAGCGTCGAGCACGCGGTTCGTCGACTAATGGTACTTCATTTATCGAGTTCAATCCGGGGTTCAGCACCAACGCTAGGTTGCCGTTGAAATTGGCGTCTGGCGGAAGAATCGCCTCTCCTACCAGCAATAAAGCCGGCCGGAAGATTAATGTTCGCGGCGTCGCGTTGTTCCTGCGGTGCCTGATTCCGCTAGCTGCGGTGTCGCTGCTCGCTGCAGTACCTGTTGCGGGAAATCCGCCTCCGCTGGCTCCGCCGGCCGCACCGCGGCTTGTTCTGCTAGCGAATAACTCATTCGACGCGAAATGCCTCGACGGGAGGTAAAAAATGGAGCCGAAAGGGTGGGGGGTAGCGGAAAGAGCGAAGGGAGGAGAGAGAGGCTCCTCAGGGAAGGGAAAAGGAGGGGCGGGGAGAGCGGGGGGAAACGAAGAGAAACGAAGCAATTTGTGAAATGCGAAATGCGTCCACGGGAGGAACGCATTCGGAGGGGAAACAGGCTGTTTCCCCTGAGGTTGGAGAAAGAGGGGATGAAAAGCGAAGCGAGGTTACATTCAAGTCGACTCGGATTTAAGAAACACTCGATCTGCGAAGCGATATTTCCCACCCCCCCAACCAGCCCGTCCCCGCTTTCAAAACCTCCCCAACCCCCCGCTCTCCCCCCCTGCTGTCTCTCTCTCCCTCCCCGTACCTATCATCCACCCCCCCAGGGTACTATTTCCGGGAGAGGGTAAGAGAATGTAGTTTAGGTCACTATCGACGCACTCCCTGCATTCCTTTCCTTTTTGAACCCTCCACCCCCCTCGCTGTCTCTCCCCACCCCTCCACACCCCAGCCCCCCAGGGTACTATTTCCGTCCGGGAACGGGGGGCGGCAAAAGCAAGTGGCACATCTACCTGCCGCACGGGGGGTGGTGCTTCTCTCCTGACGAGTGCCTCCGTAGGAGCAGGACTGCGAGCGGCAGCAGCACCTTCTTTCCTGCCGAACCCACCAACGCGGTACGTTATCCCAAAAAAGCTTTCTCTATTGGTCAAAGTGCTACAAGCCACAGAAACACTCCCTCTATGCAAGTCGACTCAAAAGCCACCTCCATTGGTTGATACACAACCGGCCATTATACTCATTCCTTGCCTCCACCTCCAACCCTCTGTTCCATTGCAGAACCTCTCTCCGGATTTCAAAGGCATTCTGAGCAGCAACAGCAGCATCAACCCGCACTTCCACAACTGGAACCTCGTTCGTCTCATCTACTGCGACGGTGGTGGATACGCGGGCACAGCAGGGAGGCTGGACGTTGGTAACGGCACGGCGATCTACCTGGATGGGTGGAAGATCGTACAAGCGGTCATTCAAGGTGCGTTGCTGAAACGCCTGAGCTTGAGCAAGCGAAGAGGCTTCTTAGGAACGTCTCTCACCCCTCTCATGGCGTCTTCCCCTCATTGGCTCGTGCGATCCACACTTTTTGTCCCGTCTCCCTCGCTTTGCCTTGCGCCACACCTTGCCACTTACTCACCGCCCACTCTCCGTCGCAAAAATGCAAACAGATCTGAAGTCGACACGCGGAATCCGATCTGCAGATCAGATCCTCTTGGTGGGAAGCTCCGCGGGCGGCCAGGCAGCCGTGGCTCTCTGCGATCGCATCGCTGGCGCTTTCCCCTGGGCGGCAACTAAATGCGTTTCCGACTCGGGCTTCTTTATCGGTGAGTTGCCTCGTATGAGTGAATGGTAACATCATCTATATTTTCGCCCAGTGTGCTTTGGCCAAGCCTCTCTGGCTAAAGAGAAATCGATAATATGTTTGCGAACTTTACCTTCCTTTTTATGTATGTTTCCTTGTTATGAGAGGCAGTATACATTATGTGAGAGAGGCAGTATACATTATGTGAGAGGCAGTATACATTATGTGACAATCAAACGCTTCCTGTTGCATGTCTACCCACCTTCCACCCCTCACCCCCCTTCCAGATTCCAAGGACCGAGAGGGGGGAAATACATGGCGTGCCAAAGCGCAACGTCTGATTGACCTGCACAAGCCCAACTGGCCTGCTTGCATGCATGGTGAGATGAGGATCTGACGCTTTGAAGAGAGCGGCTTGAAATGGGTCATGAAGCACGGCATTAATCAGCAAGAGGTGGGGTTCTATACCAGCACAGAAGCTTTTGTGTATATCATCCATTTGTGTAGGAAGCTTTTCTTTTCACAAAACGTAATCTACTTTCATCATCTATCTTCTCAGTCCCTCCTTGGCCCACCTCCCACACTCTTGCCCTCTACTCCCTCTTTCCCCCTAACTAATGCCTTCTCCCCCCATCCCTACATCACACTCCTATGCTCCCCCAATCCCCCTTCCATACCCATTGACCTTCAGCCTTACCAGAGACTGATCATTGGAAGTGTTTCTTTCCGCAATACATACTGCGAGACGTTGCAACCCCGCTTTTCCTATTCCGTGCGTTCTTTGACATTAACGCGAACATGCTCGGCGGGCTGTTACCTAATAACCAAACATACGCTAACGACTGCCTACACGAAGTGTCGTGGGCACCTATGCGGATGATAAAGAGAAAGGAGTGGGGCAGGGTTGAGTGGAAGACGAATCGGTGCACGGCGGGAGAGAGGCACGCGCTGTTTTCTGCAGCGTCGGTTCTCCATGACGAGCTGGTTAGGGTTATCCGAACCGGAAACACTGTCGCTGCGTTCGTGCGACCTGGAATGTTACACGTGGCGCTGTGCTACAACTGGTGGACGAACGTAACGATCCGTGGTGTCTCGGTAGAGTCGGCAATAGTACAGTGGCTTGGAAACAAAATGCCTAAAAGGTTTGTGCATATATAAGCCAATTAGAGGGGGCTTAGTGCGTCCCAGGTAGGCTTGGAACTTGATGGGTGCAGGATATACAGCCTTAGAGCTTTGTGCGCTCAGCCCTGTGCTAACTAGGTTTCCTTGCTGTCTTGCTATTTTACGAAACATTGTTTGTAATCACTAATTAGTCATAGTTAATATTATACAACTTATTCTTTCTTTAACCCATTACACTATACATGCACAAACTTGCTGGACATCTTGTTTGCAAGCCATCGTACCAATTCAGACTCTACCGACTTCTCCCGAATCGTTGCTTTCGTCCACATGTGCCATGCCAGCCTGCACAAACGCGGATACAGTGTTCTTGCTTCCAGTTACCCTCGCCAACTCGTCATAGAGAACTGATGCCGCAACAAACAACGCGTCCCTCTCTCCTGCTGTACAGTAATTCGTCCTCCACATAACCCTGTTCCACTCCTTCCTCGCTATAATCCCTGTAGATGACCACGAAACTTCATGTAAACATGCGTAAGCGTATGTCGAGTTTCCCGGTAGCAGCCCTTCGAGTGTGCTTGCCGTGATATCGAAGAATGTTTGGAACAGAAATATTGGGGTTGTAACGCTTTGCAGTATGTATTGCGGAAAGAAACGCTTCCAATGGTCAGTATCTGGTAAGGCAGGAGTGGTTCAATGAGAACGAGGGAAGGAAAGGGGAGTATAGAAGGAATAAGGAAGGAAATGACACTGAAGAAGAGGGTGTGGGTAAGGGGAGGCGGGCATTAGGGAGTTTATAGGGCATCCTAGTAGTAAAGAGGGAGTAAAGAGCAAGTGAGTGGTGGGTTCAACAATACATGATTAACACAATCCCATGAAACCCATCTCTCGATTTCCAACTCTCATAAAACCCATCTCTCAAATCCCATCTAATGCAACCATTTAGCAGCTGTGTCTAATGCCACGTTCACAACCCTTTCCGTGCTGCATGTCAGAGTTTGTTTCATGGAATGTTTCACAAAACAATGTAACTCATCCCACCTCCCATGCAAACAGTCCAGCCTGGCTTGTAAAAAGCAATCAGGTTTTGTGTAGAGAGGCACACCACGTGGTAACCGCATAATCGCTACGCATGCATCTGTAACAGGAACGCATCTCATCTCACCATCCACGCAGTCAGTCCTGTTGGGCTTGTGAAAATCCACCAGCATCTGAGCCGAGGCACGCCACGTGTTCCCTCCCATTCGGTCCTTGGAGTCTGGAGATTGTAGTGGGGGGAAGACGAGGGGGGGAGATGTGGGAAGGAGGGGAGGTCACGCAGGGGAGTTGTTCCCTGGAGGAAATGGCTCTGTGCCGAGGCACGCCACGTGTTCCCTCCCATTCGGTCCTTGGAGTCTGAAAGGCAGGGGTGGAGAAGGGCACAGGGCAAACGAGGATTGCTGCTTAAAACTCACTAAGGCAGAAGACACGCGGAACAAGTGTGTGATGTTACCATGCAGTTGCAGACGAATAGTCACCAATGAAGACTCACCAATAAAGAAGCCCGAGTCAGAGATGCATTTGGTTGCCGCCCAGGGGAAGGCGGCAGCGATGCGATCGCAGAGAGCCACGACTGCCTGGCCGCCCGCTGAGCTGCCCGACAGGAGGATCTGATCCGCGGATTTTACCCCCCTCTTTGATATCAGATCTGATATTGCGTGTGAGGGTTATTAAGAGGTGGTGAGGGTGAGTAAGTGACAGCACGTGGGGCAAGGCAAAGAGAGGGAGACAAAAAAATGGAGTCAAAAGAATGAAGAGGGCAATAAGAAGCGAGGAAGTGAGATGAATGGAAGGCCGAAGGTAACAGCGTGTATAAGAAATGCCAGAATCTTCTCCTGCTCCAGTCCACTTACTCAAGCTCACTTGTGTCAGCAACGCACCCTGAATCACAGCTTGAACGATATTCCACCCATCCAGGTAAATCACCATGCTATGTGTTGTTGACCTCTACCTGAGTAGCATGCTGTGTGTTGTTGACCTCTACCTGAGTAGCATGCTATGTGTTGTTGACCTCTACCTGAGTAGCATGCTGTGTGTTGTTGACCTCTACCTGAGTAGCATGCTGTGTGTTGTTGACCTCTACCTGAGTAGCATGCTGTGTGTTGTTGACCTCTACCTGAGTAGCATGCTATGTGTTGTTGACCTCTACCTGAGTAGCATGCTGTGTGTTGTTGACCTCTACCTGAGTAGCATCTTCCTCACGCACCTTCTATCACAGCTTGAACGATATTCCACCCATCCAGATAAATCGCCGTATTGTTGTTTATATCAAGCCTCCCCGCTGTTCCCGCGTAGCCGCCACCATCGCAGTAGATGAGGCGAACGAGGTTCCAGTTGTAGAAAGGCGGGTTGATGCTGCTGTTGCTGCTGAGAATGCCGCTGAAACCCGGGGAGGGGACGGTCTGATGGCGGGAGTGGGAGAGGGGAGTGGGAGAGGGGAGTGGGAGAGGGGTGTGGGAGAGGGGTGTGGGAGAGGCGAATGGGAGAGGAGAACAAACGGAAAGGAGGTTACAGTTGTGGAAGGGCGGATTGACGGGAATCAAGGGAGAGGGGGGCTTTAAAAGGGAGAGGGGAGTAGCATACTGCGGTGGTGGGGTCTTCTGGAGAGAATGTGATGCTACCTTGCGGTGTCTCAGCCCGCAAAGGGGGGCTTTAAAGGAGATGGAGCAGCATACCGCGTTGGTGGGATTGGCGGGGTAGAAGGTGCTGCTGCCTAACGCCGTCCTGCTCCTGCCGAGGCACTCATTGGCATTGCGGCACCACCCGCCCCACGGCAGGTGGATGTGCCACATGCTCTTGCCGCCCCCCGTGCCCGGCCGGAAATAGTACCCTGTGTCAAAATCGGAAGTGTTCGTTCATTGATGGTGGTTGGGGTACAAGTAGCAAACCCTAACATACGTACCCCCTAAGACAAACCTCACTACAGGCTACCAACATTTGACACACCCCCATAGCCTAAGTGAGGGGTGTCTAGCAAAACCAAAAGAGTACGGTCATAAGACCAGTCACAAAGAAACAAAGCTCAGGGTGGATCACAACGTCACCACACACTCTGAGCACAAGCAACAATGGCCACAAGGCCAGTCCAAGAAATAACAGAGTTATATAGAAAGGGTACAAGCAAAACAAACAGTGAACTCAAGACTAAGTAAGCCGAAAACCAGTGTCAACAAGGCCTAACTGCACACAACACATGTGGTGGTCACAAGGCGGAAGCGCCTTGGTGAAGATGTCTGCAGTGTTGGCCTCAGACTCCACAAACTCGAAGCGAGCCTGCCCACGTCTCTGCAACTCTCGCAGAAGGAAGTACCTGACGTTAATGTGCTTCACTCTGCTCTCCAGTCGTGGCTCTCGACAAAGGAGAATCGATGCCTTGTTGTCAGTGAACAAGGTCGGTGCAGAGCTCGGCCGCTCACCCAGGTCGGCGAGCAAGAACGTCAACCAACGCAGCTCCTGTGCCGCCATGGCACCAGCGTAGATCTCAGCCTCAGCTGTAGAGGTCGAGACCGAAGAGGAGCGCGTGGACCGCCAGGAAACAGCTCCAGAACCCAGACTGAAACAGTACCCCTGAGTAGACCTGTGAGTCTCAGCGTCGTCAGCGTAAGAAGAGTCACAGTGACCAGTAAGTACAACAGCCTGCTGCCCTCCAAGAACTAGCCCCACGCCTGATGTCGTCGCTAGGTACTTCGCCACCCTCACAGCTGCTGTCCAGTGAACAGGACGGTGTCTCCCTGGCGCAACAAAGCGCGCAAGGATGCTGAGAGGGAAAGCGAGGTCCGGGCGAGTACAAGTCATCAGGTACATGAGGCAACCCACAAGCTCTGCGTAAGGACCACTAGGCTCAAACGGCTCGTCAGGAAAGGGGCCAGTGAGTCTGTGGTCAACAGCAAGAGGTGTGCGCTGTACTGTGGAGTGCTGAAGCTCGAACCGCTGAAGGACCTGCTGCACCATGTGTGACTGTGAGAGTGTAATGGTGCGAGCAGCTCTGTCCCTGGTGATCTGCAGCCCAAGGTAATGGCGCAGCTCACCAAGGTCAGTGCACGTGTGTCTCTTTTGCAGTTCGGACTTCACGTCTGCCAAAGCAACCCTGTCAGCAGTGGCGAAAACTAGGTCGTCGACGTAGACCAGAACGAAGAACGGTGTGGAGCCACGGCGAACAAACAGCGACGGGTCGGCAGAAGACGGCTGGAACCCAAGGTCAGAGAGGGTAGAGCGGAGAGTGTCGTGCCACTCACGAGGGGCCTGGCGAAGACCGTAGACAGGTCGCCTCCACTGGGTCCCAGGAGGGAAAGTGCCAGTGAAGGCAGAGGGACGACGCAGCCAGACCTCCTCGTGTAGGCTGCCCTGAAGAAAAGCAGTGGAGAAGTCGAGAGAGTGTAACTCGTAGTCTCTCTGTGCTGCTACGTGCAGTAACACCCGAAGAGTGGTCATCTTCGGGGTCGGCGCGAAGGTCTGAAAGAAGTCAACTCCCTCGCGCTGACTGAAACCTCTAGCAACGTAGCGCGCCTTGAAGACTGGAGGAGATCCTGGTGGCCGCTTCACCCTGTAGATCCACATGCCGTCGACTACGTTCGTCCCAGGGGGAGGAACCTCATCGACGTAGGTGCCTGTGGATCTGTAGGAGGCCATCTCTGCGTCCATGGCAGCTCTCCACTGAGAGGCCCAAGGCCCTGACACTGCCTCAGCGTAAGTGCGAGGAGTCGGAATGTCAAGGGCGTCGGGGTCACCCTCAGGGGTGAGGAGCATGGCACAGAGATGAGGGGAAGCGGCCGCCAGGAACTCTAGCTCAAACTGCCTGTCCTCTAGGACGTCACAGCCAAGGGCAGACACACCCCCGACGGCCAGAGGACTGGTAGGAGGAGCAGCCACAAGAGTGGTGGCGTAGTCAAGGCGGCGAGTAGAGGCAAACTCAGTGACCGTGGCAGTAAGAGCGGAGACGGAGGACAAAGAGGCACGAGGGTGGGTAACAAGAGAGGCGAGAACACGAGAGAGAACAGGACGGTACGTGCGGTAGTAGTCAGTGATAGGGGTAGAGAGAGAAGCTGTGAGGGCCGACTCAGGAGGAGAAGGAAGCACAGGAGGAGCCGAACGAGACGGACTAGAACGTAACAAGACATTACAAAGGTCTGTGAAAGGAACAGGGGACGAGGGACGAGCACGAGGAGAGCGACGAGTAGCCCAAGTACGAGACGGAGGAGGAGAGGACAAAGGCGGAGAACTGGGGAAAACAGCGGGGGAGGAGTCAGGAGGAGGAAACGTGGGACCGTAGACAGGAGGAGAGGCGGAGGAGGGAGGAGAAGGAGAGGGGAGACCAAGGGTCCGAAGACCCGAGACAGGAGGAGGAAGTGGCTGCTGCTGCTGCTGCTGCTGCTCCTGCGGCTCCAGCTGCTGCTGCTGCTGCTGCTGCTGCTGCTCCTGCGGCTCCAGCTGCTGCTGCTGCTCCTCCAGCCGCTGTAACTCCCTCTCCTCTCTCTCCAACGCCAGCTGCTCCTCACGGGCACGGCGAACACGAGCCTGGTGCCTAGTCGGGTAGGGGTGGGGGGGCGGAGTAGTGTCCGGAGCAGCGGCAGCTCCAGAGTCCACCCCCGAAGGACCAGGCGCACCACCCCCAGAGGCAGCACTAACACCAGCTCCAGACCCAGGCTCACCAGAACCCGAAAGAGGCGCACCCTCACCCCCAGACGGAGCACCCCCAGTGTCCGCGCGACCAGCACCAGCTCCCGGAAGACAAGAGTCCTCTGCACCCACCGGCTCAGCTCCAACTCCAGCACCCCCAGAACCAGAAACCGGTACAGGAACAGGCTCGGCACCAACCTCTCGAGAGCTAGCACCTGCGGCACGCTGCGAGGAGGACTGTGGGGAGGGAGGCTGTACCGGAGGGGCTACCGAAGGAGGAGGGGTAGCCTGGGACACACCTGACGGGGCTGGACCAGGGGGGGGAGGCTGTACCGGGGGAGCAGGAGGGGGAGCGGCAGTCAGGAAGAGGGGGGGAGGAGGAACCGGGAGACCTCGACTGGGGTACCTGACGTAGTACGGGGTGGACTCCTCGAAACGGACGTCACGGGAGTCAAAGAACCGGTGAGAGGGAGGGTGGTAAAAGGTGAAGTCAGAGGAGGCCTCAGGGAAACCAAGGAAGACACAAGGAACGGCGCGAGGCGAGAGCTTGTCCGCAGAGGTGTCGCGGACAAGAGCCAAGCAACCCCAGACACGAAACCTCGACGCAACACCAGGGGACCCGGTCCAAAGACTGGTCGGCGAAGCCTCTGGCCGAGAGACGCGTGGCCAAAGATTCAGCTGGTGCGCGGCGTACCGAACCGCGTAAGGCCACAGAAAATGGGGGGCACGGGCGTGAGTCAGGGAGGTGCGGGCGATCTCCATGACCAAGCCTATGCGGCGCTCAGCAACCCCATTCTGCTGTGGGGACTCTGGAAGCGTCCAGGACTAACGAATGCCCTGCTCGCGACAGAATCCAGCGAGAATACCGAAGCGAAACTCACCCCCGCGGTCGGAGTGAAGACAGCTGACACGACGGCCACGAGTGTCCTCGGTGGTGAGCAACCACCTGATCAGCGTAGAAGTCACCTCAGACTTCTTCGCCAGGGGGAACACTGTGGTGTAGCGGGAGTAGTCGTCAACAACCACCAGAAAGAAACGCTCACGCTCAGGGCCAAGGCGAGAGGCGGGGCCCCAGACGTCCAGGTGAAGCGTCTCAAACGGCTCGGTGGCCGGACGAAGGGAGGAGGAGTGAGGGGTGGCGCGCAGCCGACCCTCGACACAAGGACCGCACGGTAGTGCAAGGGACGGCGGCAGCGACGGCAAGACACGCGGGAGACCTAAGACCAGACGCTGACTAGACATAGCACGCAGACGTGGAAGAGAAGGGTGTCCCATCCGGTGGTGCCACAGAACGGTGGGGTGGGCAAGCGACCGGCAGGAGCAAGACGCAGCGACTGGACTGGACGCGACAACCTGAGGGGACGGAACCACCTGGTGAGACGCAGGGAGGAGACTAGGGGGAGGGACAGGAACTGGGAGTAGGGGCTGCTGCGACGGCGGCCGCTGCGGCTGCTGCTGCTGCTGCGGCGGCGGCGACTGCTGCTGCTGCTGCTGCTGCTGCGTCCGCTGCCGTGCACGCGGGCCAGTGTGAAGAGTGTAGAGACCGGAACCCGGCTCAGCAGCAAAGGTGGCCAGAGGCTGGTAAGAGTCCCCGTCAACACACACCGCAGTCTCCCCAGAAGGCTCAAACCACACACCCACGTGCTGACTCACGAGGGGTCGCACGCCCACCAAGTTCCGGGAGAACGAGGGGACATGAAACCCAGTGAGAGACCCGGAGGGAGCAGCAGGACACGGCAAAGTGGTAGTGTGACGCGCAGTGACTGGTCCCGAGGTGGGATCAGCCAGTGCCACAGAGACAGGCGCAGGAAGTGGCGTAAGTGTCGTGCTGTCACGAAAGAAGCAGTGCGAGGCTCCAGAGTCCAGCGTGAAAGACAGTGAAGCGTCCTCCGAGGTAGCCGCTGGACTAGTGTCTACACAAGAACCTACACTAGCAACAGGCAACTGAGCAAGGCTAGCACCTAAGCTAACAACACCAGAGTAAACAGAGTCAGAAACACTAGAGTCAACAACAGCATACATAGCATGAGGAGTTCCAATCAGATCAGCTAACTGCTCGGCAGACATGTCCCACAGAGCGGAACCGTAACGCTGAACAAGGGGAAACCAGTCAGGGGCAGGACCGCCAACCCCGTAAACCAAACGAACCGTGTCAGTGAGCTGAGCAAAACACTGACCAGGGGGGTGAAGGCGGCCACAAGGGTGGCCCCGGCGAGCACCTGTCAGAACCTGATAGGCGCAGGGAGGGTAAACAGCACCACGCTGCGGCTGACGCGGCCCCGACCCCGAAGCCAGCTGCGGCCGCTGCTGCTGCGGAGGCTGCTGGGAGGAGAGGGGCTGCTGCTGCTGCTGCTGAAGCTGCTGCTGACGCTGGGCCCGGTACCACGCCGCTGCTCCACCCACCGGGGCTGGCAGTACAAGGGGCGACTGACGAACGCGGGCGTCGCCACCACCAGCAGTCGCAGTGGAGTCACCGGTCGCTGCACGAGACGTCTCTCCAGGCCCTGCACTCCCACCACCGCCAGTCGCAACGCCACCCCCACTACCTCCGCCTCCACCAACGCCGCCGCCAGCACCGCCCCTCTTGCCACCCCTACCGCGGGACCGCGACGAAGTCGTAACAGCAGCTGCGGTCGCGTCAGTAGCGGCAGTGGCGAGAGAGGCAGTAAAGGTGGGCAACTGCGGAACTGTGCACCCGTGGAAGAGCGGGGGGGGCACAGCACCAGAGGCAGCGGCGACGGAGCGGAGGTTGCTCTCGACGTCCTTGAGTGCAGACTCAAGGACGTCAACAGTGAGCTCACTAGGGTGCTTCAGGAGAAGCGCGTCACGAACGGAGGCAAGGCGGTCGGGGAGGCTAGTGGCGATAAAATAGATAGTAATCGCCATGGGAGGAGGAAGCAGTGCGAGCTGTGCCTCAGTGCAAGCAGCGCGGTAACTAGAGTCGAGCGAGCGGAGGTGAGCAATCAAGTCAGCAGAGCGCTCAAATGAGGCGAGGTCAGGGAACAGGAACGGGAGGAAAAGGCGGCCAAGAGAGACAGCAGCAGGAGTGGAGTAGCCGCAGCGTCACGCGACGTCCAAGCTGTCAGGTCAGCGCGCTGGCTAGCGAAGCGAGCTCTAGCGGCGTCGTCAGGGGCAGGACCTAAAGGCGTAGGTTCGGGGGGCGCAGGGAGGGCACCAGTAGCGTGCGCCCAGAGGGTCTCGCCTGACTGGACCTGACTCTCTAACTGACGGCGAGCGCGCATAAGCCAGAGTGAAAAGTCAAGAGGTCTACCGTCAGCGTCGAAACGAAGTACACGTGGAGTCGCCATAGTGAAAACTAACGGAAAAGCGGTGGCAGGAAACCCTAAACGAGGTGGCGTGGCGAAACTCGGGCGAGACGTGCGTAAGTAATACGAGAGAGGGAGACAGGCTCGGACGATACGAACGAGGTCGGGAGGAACGGGATCCTACAGGATCCTAACCTAGGTGATACCATGTCAAAATCGGAAGTGTTCGTTCATTGATGGTGGTTGGGGTACAAGTAGCAAACCCTAACATACGTACCCCCTAAGACAAACCTCACTACAGGCTACCAACATTTGACACCCTGGGGGGCTGGGGTGCGGAGGTGGGGGGACCGGGAGAGGGGGAGGGAATGTGGGGGAAAGGATATAAGGTGACGACACTGCAAAAGCCGCGTTGGCTTTTCCAAAAATTTCGAGTTTTCGAATTTTACCAAACTTCTCAAATTTCCAATACGCTTCAAAGAAAATCGCTGTCACCCCTCCTTCGCGCTGATACCTGCAGTTGACATAATTAGTCAAAGGAGTTTATCTGCACTTCAATCAAGACCTGAAAGACGACCCCTTCGCTTCTTCCGCCCTCCCATCTGCAGCTTCAAAGCTACTAAGTTAGTACCTCCCATCGAGGCATCGCGCGTCGAACGAGTTATTCGTCAGCAGAACGAGCCGCGGCTTTCTCGGCGGCTCCGGCGGCGCGGGCTGTTTTCCCGCTAGTAGCGACAGCAGGTACTGCAGGAACACCGCGACACCGCTGAAATTAAATTTCCATCCCGCCGCTTTATTGCGAGTAGGTCCAATCGTTCCGCTAGTAGACGCCGGTTTGAAGGGGAGTCTAGCGTGCGTGCTGAATCCACGGGTGTACCCGGTAGAAACAGTGCCGCTAGTCGTTGTAGTGCGTGCTCGAAGCTCGGTGAATGCACCCATTATCGTTAGGCGTTGAGTACATGACTCTGAGTCTCTGCTGCCTATCGCTTCCTTCCTTAGCGAAGTTTGTCAGTATACCAAGCCACTAAGCCACTCGTTACCCAGGTTTATAAGGCAGTATCCACTCTCGTAGCGTTGTTCGAGAAGACATGTTTGAAGAGCTCTGAAGTCTCGAGCCTCTGACTCGGCTTGTTTTGGGTGTGAGATTTGGAGAACGTGGGGGAGCAGAATTGGCTGCTTATCCATTACGAGTACCCCAGAAACCTTAAATGAATGCAGTTCGGTAGGGTTCCTCGTTCGACCCTTCCCCGGATGCGTTAAGGGACGAAACCAAGCCTTTCCCTTTATCTAAGTTTTGGTTTCCGATCGTAGGAACCCCCCCCCTCCTCCAGGGTGCCAGAGACCCCCCCCCCCCCCCCCCCCCCCCCCCCCCCCCCCCCCCCCCCCCCTCTTTCTCCTTAGCCTGCACTAGAGCGCGCCGAGGGATTTTTTCCCTTAGCGTTTTCTAGCCAATCTCGTGTGTGTAGTGTGTCTCAGTCAGCCTTGGAGCACCCGAACATTCCCTTAGCGTCCAATACGAGCTGGCCGCAGTTTACAGCCCTGGCCGCTGTATAGTAAAATACAGTGTAAGTGCAAACTTCTCACATGCCCTGATTTCAAGTTTACACTTTGGGGTGCGCCCGTGACCGTTAAGGGCGCCAAAACGCTCACCTACACCCAACCAAGGGTCAGATGGGGAGGAGCTGGGGAGCGCAAGTACGAGCCCCAGAAACTTCGACAGGCCTACACGGGAGACAAACATGCAAAGATGCTAACAGGCGGCTCGGTATTTATGCGGATCGCGCTGCAGACATGGATGTGAGACAAGGAACTCCTAGTGCCTGAAACGTGTGTGTGAGGCAAGCATTTCCGCCTAATCAAATGGAGTGTGAATTGCCCAAGCTCAGCCCGGCACAAAACAAAACATGACTGATTGGTGCTGATATGAAAGTTTCTTTGCTTTACCCCCAGTAAATTGCTTTAATCCGTGGCCACAAGAAGTAATGATTCTTTCAACCTGAGCAGCCCAACCATACATATGGTTCAGGGCACGAAACACATCTACTTCATGCATCAGCCTCCCCAACACTCCCATCCCATTGCCCTAAAGCAGAACAGCGGCACACATCTTTTAGATGACCGGCAAATCAACAACCGCACTCGGATCCACAATTGAAGTGCTTCCTCCTCCCCTCGCATCTACACCTTTGGGCAGTAGAGCGAGGGGGTTTCTAGCCCCACGGGGTCTAGAGGGCGCAAACAAGAGCAGCAGCGAGGACCAGCAGCGCAGTGAGGAGACGCGAGGCAGTGGCCACGGCACCTGGCATCGAAGAGGGAAAAGGAGGGAGCAGGGATGGATGGGAGCGAAAGGGTGAAGTGGTTGAGGGGAAGAGCAGCGGCGAGAACCAGCAGTGCAGTGAGGAGACGCGAGACAGTGGCCACGGCACCTGGCATCCAGAGAGAGGGGAGATGGGTGGGGGAGAAGAACGGGAGTGAGGGGATGGGTAGCAGCAGTGATGACCACCAGCAGTGCAGTGAGGAGACACGAGACAGTGGCAGCGGCACCTGGCATCCAGAGAGTGGGGAGAGCGAGGATGGGAGTGAGGGGGTGGACAAATGGGAGGGAGGACGAGAAGTGGGACTGAGAGGAAGGAGAAATGGGAGTGAGAGGGTGGAGAAATAAGTGAGAGATGGAGGAGAAATGAGAGAGAGATGGAGGAGAAAAGAGAGAGAGAGGGAGGAGAAATGAGAGAGAGGGAGGAGAAACGAGAGAGGGAGTAGAAACGAGAGAGGGAGGAGAAACGAGAGAGGGAGAGAGAAACGAGAGAGGGAGGAGAAACGAGAGAGGGAGGAGAAATGCGAGAGAGAGGGAGGAGAAATGAGAGAGGGAGGGAGTAGAAATGGGAGTGAGAGGAGGGAGTAGAAATGGGAGTGAGAGGAGGGAGTAGAAATGGGAGTGAGAGGAGGAAGGAGAAACGAGAGAGATGGGAGTAATGAGAGCGTAAGGAGAGGGTGGGGGGGGAGAAATGGGATTTAGGGGGAGTGAGGGGGAGTGGAGAAAAGGAGAAAGGAGAGGAACCAAATCTGGAAAGCTGGCCACTTGGACGTATGGCTGCACGCATGATGCAGTGTGGCACCATGCAGGGAAAGCTTTTGAGAATTCTCAAAGGAGAAAGGAGAGGAACCAAATCTGGAAAGCTGGCCACTTGGACGTATGGCTGCACGCATGATGCAGTGTGGCACCATGCAGGGAAAGCTTTTGAGAATTCTCAAAGGAGAAAGGAGAGGAACCAAATCTGGAAAGCTGGCCACTTGGACGTATGGCTGCACGCATGATGCAGTGTGGCACCATGCAGGGAAAGCTTTTGAGAATTCTCAAAGGAGAAAGGAGAGGAACCAAATCTGGAAAGCTGGCCACTTGGACGTATGGCTGCACGCATGATGCAGTGTGGCACCATGCAGGGAAAGCTTTTGAGAATTCTCAAAGGAGAAAGGAGAGGAACCAAATCTGGAAAGCTGGCCACTTGGACGTATGGCTGCACGCATGATGCAGTGTGGCACCATGCAGGGAAAGCTTTTGAGAATTCTCAAAGGAGAAAGGAGAGGAACCAAATCTGGAAAGCTGGCCACTTGGACGTATGGCTGCACGCATGATGCAGTGTGGCACCATGCAGGGAAAGCTTTTGAGAATTCTCAAAGGAGAAAGGAGAGGAACCAAATCTGGAAAGCTGGCCACTTGGACGTATGGCTGCACGCATGATGCAGTGTGGCACCATGCAGGGAAAGCTTTTGAGAATTCTCAAAGGAGAAAGGAGAGGAACCAAATCTGGAAAGCTGGCCACTTGGACGTATGGCTGCACGCATGATGCAGTGTGGCACCATGCAGGGAAAGCTTTTGAGAATTCTCAAAGGAGAAAGGAGAGGAACCAAATCTGGAAAGCTGGCCACTTGGACGTATGGCTGCACGCATGATGCAGTGTGGCACCATGCAGGGAAAGCTTTTGAGAATTCTCAAAGGAGAAAGGAGAGGAACCAAATCTGGAAAGCTGGCCACTTGGACGTATGGCTGCACGCATGATGCAGTGTGGCACCATGCAGGGAAAGCTTTTGAGAATTCTCAAAGGAGAAAGGAGAGGAACCAAATCTGGAAAGCTGGCCACTTGGATGTATGGCTGCACGCATGATGCAGTGTGGCACCATGCAGGGAAAGCTTTTGAGAATTCTCAAAGGAGAAAGGAGAGGAACCAAATCTGGAAAGCTGGCCACTTGGATGTATGGCTGCACGCATGATGCAGTGTGGCACCATGCAGGGAAAGCTTTTGAGAATTCTCAAAGGAGAAAGGAGAGGAACCAAATCTGGAAAGCTGGCCACTTGGACGTATGGCTGCACGCATGATGCAGTGTGGCACCATGCAGGGAAAGCTTTTGAGAATTCTCAAAGGAGAAAGGAGAGGAACCAAATCTGGAAAGCTGGCCACTTGGACGTATGGCTGCACGCATGATGCAGTGTGGCACCATGCAGGGAAAGCTTTTGAGAATTCTCAAAGGAGAAAGGAGAGGAACCAAATCTGGAAAGCTGGCCACTTGGACGTATGGCTGCACGCATGATGCAGTGTGGCACCATGCAGGGAAAGCTTTTGAGAATTCTCAAAGGAGAAAGGAGAGGAACCAAATCTGGAAAGCTGGCCACTTGGACGTATGGCTGCACGCATGATGCAGTGTGGCACCATGCAGGGAAAGCTTTTGAGAATTCTCAAAGGAGAAAGGAGAGGAACCAAATCTGGAAAGCTGGCCACTTGGACGTATGGCTGCACGCATGATGCAGTGTGGCACCATGCAGGGAAAGCTTTTGAGAATTCTCAAAGGAGAAAGGAGAGGAACCAAATCTGGAAAGCTGGCCACTTGGACGTATGGCTGCACGCATGATGCAGTGTGGCACCATGCAGGGAAAGCTTTTGAGAATTCTCAAAGGAGAAAGGAGAGGAACCAAATCTGGAAAGCTGGCCACTTGGACGTATGGCTGCACGCATGATGCAGTGTGGCACCATGCAGGGAAAGCTTTTGAGAATTCTCAAAGGAGAAAGGAGAGGAACCAAATCTGGAAAGCTGGCCACTTGGACGTATGGCTGCACGCATGATGCAGTGTGGCACCATGCAGGGAAAGCTTTTGAGAATTCTCAAAGGAGAAAGGAGAGGAACCAAATCTGGAAAGCTGGCCACTTGGACGTATGGCTGCACGCATGATGCAGTGTGGCACCATGCAGGGAAAGCTTTTGAGAATTCTCAAAGGAGAAAGGAGAGGAACCAAATCTGGAAAGCTGGCCACTTGGACGTATGGCTGCACGCATGATGCAGTGTGGCACCATGCAGGGAAAGCTTTTGAGAATTCTCAAAGGAGAAAGGAGAGGAACCAAATCTGGAAAGCTGGCCACTTGGACGTATGGCTGCACGCATGATGCAGTGTGGCACCATGCAGGGAAAGCTTTTGAGAATTCTCAAAGGAGAAAGGAGAGGAACCAAATCTGGAAAGCTGGCCACTTGGACGTATGGCTGCACGCATGATGCAGTGTGGCACCATGCAGGGAAAGCTTTTGAGAATTCTCAAAGGAGAAAGGAGAGGAACCAAATCTGGAAAGCTGGCCACTTGGACGTATGGCTGCACGCATGATGCAGTGTGGCACCATGCAGGGAAAGCTTTTGAGAATTCTCAAAGGAGAAAGGAGAGGAACCAAATCTGGAAAGCTGGCCACTTGGACGTATGGCTGCACGCATGATGCAGTGTGGCACCATGCAGGGAAAGCTTTTGAGAATTCTCAAAGGAGAAAGGAGAGGAACCAAATCTGGAAAGCTGGCCACTTGGACGTATGGCTGCACGCATGATGCAGTGTGGCACCATGCAGGGAAAGCTTTTGAGAATTCTCAAAGGAGAAAGGAGAGGAACCAAATCTGGAAAGCTGGCCACTTGGACGTATGGCTGCACGCATGATGCAGTGTGGCACCATGCAGGGAAAGCTTTTGAGAATTCTCAAAGGAGAAAGGAGAGGAACCAAATCTGGAAAGCTGGCCACTTGGACGTATGGCTGCACGCATGATGCAGTGTGGCACCATGCAGGGAAAGCTTTTGAGAATTCTCAAAGGAGAAAGGAGAGGAACCAAATCTGGAAAGCTGGCCACTTGGACGTATGGCTGCACGCATGATGCAGTGTGGCACCATGCAGGGAAAGCTTTTGAGAATTCTCAAAGGAGAAAGGAGAGGAACCAAATCTGGAAAGCTGGCCACTTGGACGTATGGCTGCACGCATGATGCAGTGTGGCACCATGCAGGGAAAGCTTTTGAGAATTCTCAAAGGAGAAAGGAGAGGAACCAAATCTGGAAAGCTGGCCACTTGGACGTATGGCTGCACGCATGATGCAGTGTGGCACCATGCAGGGAAAGCTTTTGAGAATTCTCAAAGGAGAAAGGAGAGGAACCAAATCTGGAAAGCTGGCCACTTGGACGTATGGCTGCACGCATGATGCAGTGTGGCACCATGCAGGGAAAGCTTTTGAGAATTCTCAAAGGAGAAAGGAGAGGAACCAAATCTGGAAAGCTGGCCACTTGGACGTATGGCTGCACGCATGATGCAGTGTGGCACCATGCAGGGAAAGCTTTTGAGAATTCTCAAAGGAGAAAGGAGAGGAACCAAATCTGGAAAGCTGGCCACTTGGACGTATGGCTGCACGCATGATGCAGTGTGGCACCATGCAGGGAAAGCTTTTGAGAATTCTCAAAGGAGAAAGGAGAGGAACCAAATCTGGAAAGCTGGCCACTTGGACGTATGGCTGCACGCATGATGCAGTGTGGCACCATGCAGGGAAAGCTTTTGAGAATTCTCAAAGGAGAAAGGAGAGGAACCAAATCTGGAAAGCTGGCCACTTGGACGTATGGCTGCACGCATGATGCAGTGTGGCACCATGCAGGGAAAGCTTTTGAGAATTCTCAAAGGAGAAAGGAGAGGAACCAAATCTGGAAAGCTGGCCACTTGGACGTATGGCTGCACGCATGATGCAGTGTGGCACCATGCAGGGAAAGCTTTTGAGAATTCTCAAAGGAGAAAGGAGAGGAACCAAATCTGGAAAGCTGGCCACTTGGACGTATGGCTGCACGCATGATGCAGTGTGGCACCATGCAGGGAAAGCTTTTGAGAATTCTCAAAGGAGAAAGGAGAGGAACCAAATCTGGAAAGCTGGCCACTTGGACGTATGGCTGCACGCATGATGCAGTGTGGCACCATGCAGGGAAAGCTTTTGAGAATTCTCAAAGGAGAAAGGAGAGGAACCAAATCTGGAAAGCTGGCCACTTGGACGTATGGCTGCACGCATGATGCAGTGTGGCACCATGCAGGGAAAGCTTTTGAGAATTCTCAAAGGAGAAAGGAGAGGAACCAAATCTGGAAAGCTGGCCACTTGGACGTATGGCTGCACGCATGATGCAGTGTGGCACCATGCAGGGAAAGCTTTTGAGAATTCTCAAAGGAGAAAGGAGAGGAACCAAATCTGGAAAGCTGGCCACTTGGACGTATGGCTGCACGCATGATGCAGTGTGGCACCATGCAGGGAAAGCTTTTGAGAATTCTCAAAGGAGAAAGGAGAGGAACCAAATCTGGAAAGCTGGCCACTTGGACGTATGGCTGCACGCATGATGCAGTGTGGCACCATGCAGGGAAAGCTTTTGAGAATTCTCAAAGGAGAAAGGAGAGGAACCAAATCTGGAAAGCTGGCCACTTGGACGTATGGCTGCACGCATGATGCAGTGTGGCACCATGCAGGGAAAGCTTTTGAGAATTCTCAAAGGAGAAAGGAGAGGAACCAAATCTGGAAAGCTGGCCACTTGGACGTATGGCTGCACGCATGATGCAGTGTGGCACCATGCAGGGAAAGCTTTTGAGAATTCTCAAAGGAGAAAGGAGAGGAACCAAATCTGGAAAGCTGGCCACTTGGACGTATGGCTGCACGCATGATGCAGTGTGGCACCATGCAGGGAAAGCTTTTGAGAATTCTCAAAGGAGAAAGGAGAGGAACCAAATCTGGAAAGCTGGCCACTTGGACGTATGGCTGCACGCATGATGCAGTGTGGCACCATGCAGGGAAAGCTTTTGAGAATTCTCAAAGGAGAAAGGAGAGGAACCAAATCTGGAAAGCTGGCCACTTGGACGTATGGCTGCACGCATGATGCAGTGTGGCACCATGCAGGGAAAGCTTTTGAGAATTCTCAAAGGAGAAAGGAGAGGAACCAAATCTGGAAAGCTGGCCACTTGGACGTATGGCTGCACGCATGATGCAGTGTGGCACCATGCAGGGAAAGCTTTTGAGAATTCTCAAAGGAGAAAGGAGAGGAACCAAATCTGGAAAGCTGGCCACTTGGACGTATGGCTGCACGCATGATGCAGTGTGGCACCATGCAGGGAAAGCTTTTGAGAATTCTCAAAGGAGAAAGGAGAGGAACCAAATCTGGAAAGCTGGCCACTTGGACGTATGGCTGCACGCATGATGCAGTGTGGCACCATGCAGGGAAAGCTTTTGAGAATTCTCAAAGGAGAAAGGAGAGGAACCAAATCTGGAAAGCTGGCCACTTGGACGTATGGCTGCACGCATGATGCAGTGTGGCACCATGCAGGGAAAGCTTTTGAGAATTCTCAAAGGAGAAAGGAGAGGAACCAAATCTGGAAAGCTGGCCACTTGGACGTATGGCTGCACGCATGATGCAGTGTGGCACCATGCAGGGAAAGCTTTTGAGAATTCTCAAAGGAGAAAGGAGAGGAACCAAATCTGGAAAGCTGGCCACTTGGACGTATGGCTGCACGCATGATGCAGTGTGGCACCATGCAGGGAAAGCTTTTGAGAATTCTCAAAGGAGAAAGGAGAGGAACCAAATCTGGAAAGCTGGCCACTTGGACGTATGGCTGCACGCATGATGCAGTGTGGCACCATGCAGGGAAAGCTTTTGAGAATTCTCAAAGGAGAAAGGAGAGGAACCAAATCTGGAAAGCTGGCCACTTGGACGTATGGCTGCACGCATGATGCAGTGTGGCACCATGCAGGGAAAGCTTTTGAGAATTCTCAAAGGAGAAAGGAGAGGAACCAAATCTGGAAAGCTGGCCACTTGGACGTATGGCTGCACGCATGATGCAGTGTGGCACCATGCAGGGAAAGCTTTTGAGAATTCTCAAAGGAGAAAGGAGAGGAACCAAATCTGGAAAGCTGGCCACTTGGACGTATGGCTGCACGCATGATGCAGTGTGGCACCATGCAGGGAAAGCTTTTGAGAATTCTCAAAGGAGAAAGGAGAGGAACCAAATCTGGAAAGCTGGCCACTTGGATGTATGGCTGCACGCATGATGCAGTGTGGCACCATGCAGGGAAAGCTTTTGAGAATTCTCAAAGGAGAAAGGAGAGGAACCAAATCTGGAAAGCTGGCCACTTGGACGTATGGCTGCACGCATGATGCAGTGTGGCACCATGCAGGGAAAGCTTTTGAGAATTCTCAAAGGAGAAAGGAGAGGAACCAAATCTGGAAAGCTGGCCACTTGGACGTATGGCTGCACGCATGATGCAGTGTGGCACCATGCAGGGAAAGCTTTTGAGAATTCTCAAAGGAGAAAGGAGAGGAACCAAATCTGGAAAGCTGGCCACTTGGACGTATGGCTGCACGCATGATGCAGTGTGGCACCATGCAGGGAAAGCTTTTGAGAATTCTCAAAGGAGAAAGGAGAGGAACCAAATCTGGAAAGCTGGCCACTTGGATGTATGGCTGCACGCATGATGCAGTGTGGCACCATGCAGGGAAAGCTTTTGAGAATTCTCAAAGGAGAAAGGAGAGGAACCAAATCTGGAAAGCTGGCCACTTGGACGTATGGCTGCACGCATGATGCAGTGTGGCACCATGCAGGGAAAGCTTTTGAGAATTCTCAAAGGAGAAAGGAGAGGAACCAAATCTGGAAAGCTGGCCACTTGGACGTATGGCTGCACGCATGATGCAGTGTGGCACCATGCAGGGAAAGCTTTTGAGAATTCTCAAAGGAGAAAGGAGAGGAACCAAATCTGGAAAGCTGGCCACTTGGACGTATGGCTGCACGCATGATGCAGTGTGGCACCATGCAGGGAAAGCTTTTGAGAATTCTCAAAGGAGAAAGGAGAGGAACCAAATCTGGAAAGCTGGCCACTTGGACGTATGGCTGCACGCATGATGCAGTGTGGCACCATGCAGGGAAAGCTTTTGAGAATTCTCAAAGGAGAAAGGAGAGGAACCAAATCTGGAAAGCTGGCCACTTGGACGTATGGCTGCACGCATGATGCAGTGTGGCACCATGCAGGGAAAGCTTTTGAGAATTCTCAAAGGAGAAAGGAGAGGAACCAAATCTGGAAAGCTGGCCACTTGGACGTATGGCTGCACGCATGATGCAGTGTGGCACCATGCAGGGAAAGCTTTTGAGAATTCTCAAAGGAGAAAGGAGAGGAACCAAATCTGGAAAGCTGGCCACTTGGACGTATGGCTGCACGCATGATGCAGTGTGGCACCATGCAGGGAAAGCTTTTGAGAATTCTCAAAGGAGAAAGGAGAGGAACCAAATCTGGAAAGCTGGCCACTTGGACGTATGGCTGCACGCATGATGCAGTGTGGCACCATGCAGGGAAAGCTTTTGAGAATTCTCAAAGGAGAAAGGAGAGGAACCAAATCTGGAAAGCTGGCCACTTGGACGTATGGCTGCACGCATGATGCAGTGTGGCACCATGCAGGGAAAGCTTTTGAGAATTCTCAAAGGAGAAAGGAGAGGAACCAAATCTGGAAAGCTGGCCACTTGGACGTATGGCTGCACGCATGATGCAGTGTGGCACCATGCAGGGAAAGCTTTTGAGAATTCTCAAAGGAGAAAGGAGAGGAACCAAATCTGGAAAGCTGGCCACTTGGACGTATGGCTGCACGCATGATGCAGTGTGGCACCATGCAGGGAAAGCTTTTGAGAATTCTCAAAGGAGAAAGGAGAGGAACCAAATCTGGAAAGCTGGCCACTTGGACGTATGGCTGCACGCATGATGCAGTGTGGCACCATGCAGGGAAAGCTTTTGAGAATTCTCAAAGGAGAAAGGAGAGGAACCAAATCTGGAAAGCTGGCCACTTGGATGTATGGCTGCACGCATGATGCAGTGTGGCACCATGCAGGGAAAGCTTTTGAGAATTCTCAAAGGAGAAAGGAGAGGAACCAAATCTGGAAAGCTGGCCACTTGGACGTATGGCTGCACGCATGATGCAGTGTGGCACCATGCAGGGAAAGCTTTTGAGAATTCTCAAAGGAGAAAGGAGAGGAACCAAATCTGGAAAGCTGGCCACTTGGACGTATGGCTGCACGCATGATGCAGTGTGGCACCATGCAGGGAAAGCTTTTGAGAATTCTCAAAGGAGAAAGGAGAGGAACCAAATCTGGAAAGCTGGCCACTTGGACGTATGGCTGCACGCATGATGCAGTGTGGCACCATGCAGGGAAAGCTTTTGAGAATTCTCAAAGGAGAAAGGAGAGGAACCAAATCTGGAAAGCTGGCCACTTGGATGTATGGCTGCACGCATGATGCAGTGTGGCACCATGCAGGGAAAGCTTTTGAGAATTCTCAAAGGAGAAAGGAGAGGAACCAAATCTGGAAAGCTGGCCACTTGGATGTATGGCTGCACGCATGATGCAGTGTGGCACCATGCAGGGAAAGCTTTTGAGAATTCTCAAAGGAGAAAGGAGAGGAACCAAATCTGGAAAGCTGGCCACTTGGACGTATGGCTGCACGCATGATGCAGTGTGGCACCATGCAGGGAAAGCTTTTGAGAATTCTCAAAGGAGAAAGGAGAGGAACCAAATCTGGAAAGCTGGCCACTTGGACGTATGGCTGCACGCATGATGCAGTGTGGCACCATGCAGGGAAAGCTTTTGAGAATTCTCAAAGGAGAAAGGAGAGGAACCAAATCTGGAAAGCTGGCCACTTGGATGTATGGCTGCACGCATGATGCAGTGTGGCACCATGCAGGGAAAGCTTTTGAGAATTCTCAAAGGAGAAAGGAGAGGAACCAAATCTGGAAAGCTGGCCACTTGGATGTATGGCTGCACGCATGATGCAGTGTGGCACCATGCAGGGAAAGCTTTTGAGAATTCTCAAAGGAGAAAGGAGAGGAACCAAATCTGGAAAGCTGGCCACTTGGACGTATGGCTGCACGCATGATGCAGTGTGGCACCATGCAGGGAAAGCTTTTGAGAATTCTCAAAGGAGAAAGGAGAGGAACCAAATCTGGAAAGCTGGCCACTTGGACGTATGGCTGCACGCATGATGCAGTGTGGCACCATGCAGGGAAAGCTTTTGAGAATTCTCAAAGGAGAAAGGAGAGGAACCAAATCTGGAAAGCTGGCCACTTGGACGTATGGCTGCACGCATGATGCAGTGTGGCACCATGCAGGGAAAGCTTTTGAGAATTCTCAAAGGAGAAAGGAGAGGAACCAAATCTGGAAAGCTGGCCACTTGGACGTATGGCTGCACGCATGATGCAGTGTGGCACCATGCAGGGAAAGCTTTTGAGAATTCTCAAAGGAGAAAGGAGAGGAACCAAATCTGGAAAGCTGGCCACTTGGACGTATGGCTGCACGCATGATGCAGTGTGGCACCATGCAGGGAAAGCTTTTGAGAATTCTCAAAGGAGAAAGGAGAGGAACCAAATCTGGAAAGCTGGCCACTTGGATGTATGGCTGCACGCATGATGCAGTGTGGCACCATGCAGGGAAAGCTTTTGAGAATTCTCAAAGGAGAAAGGAGAGGAACCAAATCTGGAAAGCTGGCCACTTGGATGTATGGCTGCACGCATGATGCAGTGTGGCACCATGCAGGGAAAGCTTTTGAGAATTCTCAAAGGAGAAAGGAGAGGAACCAAATCTGGAAAGCTGGCCACTTGGACGTATGGCTGCACGCATGATGCAGTGTGGCACCATGCAGGGAAAGCTTTTGAGAATTCTCAAAGGAGAAAGGAGAGGAACCAAATCTGGAAAGCTGGCCACTTGGATGTATGGCTGCACGCATGATGCAGTGTGGCACCATGCAGGGAAAGCTTTTGAGAATTCTCAAAGGAGAAAGGAGAGGAACCAAATCTGGAAAGCTGGCCACTTGGACGTATGGCTGCACGCATGATGCAGTGTGGCACCATGCAGGGAAAGCTTTTGAGAATTCTCAAAGGAGAAAGGAGAGGAACCAAATCTGGAAAGCTGGCCACTTGGACGTATGGCTGCACGCATGATGCAGTGTGGCACCATGCAGGGAAAGCTTTTGAGAATTCTCAAAGGAGAAAGGAGAGGAACCAAATCTGGAAAGCTGGCCACTTGGACGTATGGCTGCACGCATGATGCAGTGTGGCACCATGCAGGGAAAGCTTTTGAGAATTCTCAAAGGAGAAAGGAGAGGAACCAAATCTGGAAAGCTGGCCACTTGGATGTATGGCTGCACGCATGATGCAGTGTGGCACCATGCAGGGAAAGCTTTTGAGAATTCTCAAAGGAGAAAGGAGAGGAACCAAATCTGGAAAGCTGGCCACTTGGACGTATGGCTGCACGCATGATGCAGTGTGGCACCATGCAGGGAAAGCTTTTGAGAATTCTCAAAGGAGAAAGGAGAGGAACCAAATCTGGAAAGCTGGCCACTTGGACGTATGGCTGCACGCATGATGCAGTGTGGCACCATGCAGGGAAAGCTTTTGAGAATTCTCAAAGGAGAAAGGAGAGGAACCAAATCTGGAAAGCTGGCCACTTGGACGTATGGCTGCACGCATGATGCAGTGTGGCACCATGCAGGGAAAGCTTTTGAGAATTCTCAAAGGAGAAAGGAGAGGAACCAAATCTGGAAAGCTGGCCACTTGGATGTATGGCTGCACGCATGATGCAGTGTGGCACCATGCAGGGAAAGCTTTTGAGAATTCTCAAAGGAGAAAGGAGAGGAACCAAATCTGGAAAGCTGGCCACTTGGATGTATGGCTGCACGCATGATGCAGTGTGGCACCATGCAGGGAAAGCTTTTGAGAATTCTCAAAGGAGAAAGGAGAGGAACCAAATCTGGAAAGCTGGCCACTTGGACGTATGGCTGCACGCATGATGCAGTGTGGCACCATGCAGGGAAAGCTTTTGAGAATTCTCAAAGGAGAAAGGAGAGGAACCAAATCTGGAAAGCTGGCCACTTGGACGTATGGCTGCACGCATGATGCAGTGTGGCACCATGCAGGGAAAGCTTTTGAGAATTCTCAAAGGAGAAAGGAGAGGAACCAAATCTGGAAAGCTGGCCACTTGGATGTATGGCTGCACGCATGATGCAGTGTGGCACCATGCAGGGAAAGCTTTTGAGAATTCTCAAAGGAGAAAGGAGAGGAACCAAATCTGGAAAGCTGGCCACTTGGATGTATGGCTGCACGCATGATGCAGTGTGGCACCATGCAGGGAAAGCTTTTGAGAATTCTCAAAGGAGAAAGGAGAGGAACCAAATCTGGAAAGCTGGCCACTTGGACGTATGGCTGCACGCATGATGCAGTGTGGCACCATGCAGGGAAAGCTTTTGAGAATTCTCAAAGGAGAAAGGAGAGGAACCAAATCTGGAAAGCTGGCCACTTGGACGTATGGCTGCACGCATGATGCAGTGTGGCACCATGCAGGGAAAGCTTTTGAGAATTCTCAAAGGAGAAAGGAGAGGAACCAAATCTGGAAAGCTGGCCACTTGGATGTATGGCTGCACGCATGATGCAGTGTGGCACCATGCAGGGAAAGCTTTTGAGAATTCTCAAAGGAGAAAGGAGAGGAACCAAATCTGGAAAGCTGGCCACTTGGACGTATGGCTGCACGCATGATGCAGTGTGGCACCATGCAGGGAAAGCTTTTGAGAATTCTCAAAGGAGAAAGGAGAGGAACCAAATCTGGAAAGCTGGCCACTTGGACGTATGGCTGCACGCATGATGCAGTGTGGCACCATGCAGGGAAAGCTTTTGAGAATTCTCAAAGGAGAAAGGAGAGGAACCAAATCTGGAAAGCTGGCCACTTGGACGTATGGCTGCACGCATGATGCAGTGTGGCACCATGCAGGGAAAGCTTTTGAGAATTCTCAAAGGAGAAAGGAGAGGAACCAAATCTGGAAAGCTGGCCACTTGGACGTATGGCTGCACGCATGATGCAGTGTGGCACCATGCAGGGAAAGCTTTTGAGAATTCTCAAAGGAGAAAGGAGAGGAACCAAATCTGGAAAGCTGGCCACTTGGATGTATGGCTGCACGCATGATGCAGTGTGGCACCATGCAGGGAAAGCTTTTGAGAATTCTCAAAGGAGAAAGGAGAGGAACCAAATCTGGAAAGCTGGCCACTTGGATGTATGGCTGCACGCATGATGCAGTGTGGCACCATGCAGGGAAAGCTTTTGAGAATTCTCAAAGGAGAAAGGAGAGGAACCAAATCTGGAAAGCTGGCCACTTGGACGTATGGCTGCACGCATGATGCAGTGTGGCACCATGCAGGGAAAGCTTTTGAGAATTCTCAAAGGAGAAAGGAGAGGAACCAAATCTGGAAAGCTGGCCACTTGGACGTATGGCTGCACGCATGATGCAGTGTGGCACCATGCAGGGAAAGCTTTTGAGAATTCTCAAAGGAGAAAGGAGAGGAACCAAATCTGGAAAGCTGGCCACTTGGATGTATGGCTGCACGCATGATGCAGTGTGGCACCATGCAGGGAAAGCTTTTGAGAATTCTCAAAGGAGAAAGGAGAGGAACCAAATCTGGAAAGCTGGCCACTTGGATGTATGGCTGCACGCATGATGCAGTGTGGCACCATGCAGGGAAAGCTTTTGAGAATTCTCAAAGGAGAAAGGAGAGGAACCAAATCTGGAAAGCTGGCCACTTGGATGTATGGCTGCACGCATGATGCAGTGTGGCACCATGCAGGGAAAGCTTTTGAGAATTCTCAAAGGAGAAAGGAGAGGAACCAAATCTGGAAAGCTGGCCACTTGGACGTATGGCTGCACGCATGATGCAGTGTGGCACCATGCAGGGAAAGCTTTTGAGAATTCTCAAAGGAGAAAGGAGAGGAACCAAATCTGGAAAGCTGGCCACTTGGATGTATGGCTGCACGCATGATGCAGTGTGGCACCATGCAGGGAAAGCTTTTGAGAATTCTCAAAGGAGAAAGGAGAGGAACCAAATCTGGAAAGCTGGCCACTTGGACGTATGGCTGCACGCATGATGCAGTGTGGCACCATGCAGGGAAAGCTTTTGAGAATTCTCAAAGGAGAAAGGAGAGGAACCAAATCTGGAAAGCTGGCCACTTGGACGTATGGCTGCACGCATGATGCAGTGTGGCACCATGCAGGGAAAGCTTTTGAGAATTCTCAAAGGAGAAAGGAGAGGAACCAAATCTGGAAAGCTGGCCACTTGGACGTATGGCTGCACGCATGATGCAGTGTGGCACCATGCAGGGAAAGCTTTTGAGAATTCTCAAAGGAGAAAGGAGAGGAACCAAATCTGGAAAGCTGGCCACTTGGACGTATGGCTGCACGCATGATGCAGTGTGGCACCATGCAGGGAAAGCTTTTGAGAATTCTCAAAGGAGAAAGGAGAGGAACCAAATCTGGAAAGCTGGCCACTTGGATGTATGGCTGCACGCATGATGCAGTGTGGCACCATGCAGGGAAAGCTTTTGAGAATTCTCAAAGGAGAAAGGAGAGGAACCAAATCTGGAAAGCTGGCCACTTGGATGTATGGCTGCACGCATGATGCAGTGTGGCACCATGCAGGGAAAGCTTTTGAGAATTCTCAAAGGAGAAAGGAGAGGAACCAAATCTGGAAAGCTGGCCACTTGGACGTATGGCTGCACGCATGATGCAGTGTGGCACCATGCAGGGAAAGCTTTTGAGAATTCTCAAAGGAGAAAGGAGAGGAACCAAATCTGGAAAGCTGGCCACTTGGACGTATGGCTGCACGCATGATGCAGTGTGGCACCATGCAGGGAAAGCTTTTGAGAATTCTCAAAGGAGAAAGGAGAGGAACCAAATCTGGAAAGCTGGCCACTTGGATGTATGGCTGCACGCATGATGCAGTGTGGCACCATGCAGGGAAAGCTTTTGAGAATTCTCAAAGGAGAAAGGAGAGGAACCAAATCTGGAAAGCTGGCCACTTGGATGTATGGCTGCACGCATGATGCAGTGTGGCACCATGCAGGGAAAGCTTTTGAGAATTCTCAAAGGAGAAAGGAGAGGAACCAAATCTGGAAAGCTGGCCACTTGGATGTATGGCTGCACGCATGATGCAGTGTGGCACCATGCAGGGAAAGCTTTTGAGAATTCTCAAAGGAGAAAGGAGAGGAACCAAATCTGGAAAGCTGGCCACTTGGACGTATGGCTGCACGCATGATGCAGTGTGGCACCATGCAGGGAAAGCTTTTGAGAATTCTCAAAGGAGAAAGGAGAGGAACCAAATCTGGAAAGCTGGCCACTTGGATGTATGGCTGCACGCATGATGCAGTGTGGCACCATGCAGGGAAAGCTTTTGAGAATTCTCAAAGGAGAAAGGAGAGGAACCAAATCTGGAAAGCTGGCCACTTGGACGTATGGCTGCACGCATGATGCAGTGTGGCACCATGCAGGGAAAGCTTTTGAGAATTCTCAAAGGAGAAAGGAGAGGAACCAAATCTGGAAAGCTGGCCACTTGGACGTATGGCTGCACGCATGATGCAGTGTGGCACCATGCAGGGAAAGCTTTTGAGAATTCTCAAAGGAGAAAGGAGAGGAACCAAATCTGGAAAGCTGGCCACTTGGACGTATGGCTGCACGCATGATGCAGTGTGGCACCATGCAGGGAAAGCTTTTGAGAATTCTCAAAGGAGAAAGGAGAGGAACCAAATCTGGAAAGCTGGCCACTTGGACGTATGGCTGCACGCATGATGCAGTGTGGCACCATGCAGGGAAAGCTTTTGAGAATTCTCAAAGGAGAAAGGAGAGGAACCAAATCTGGAAAGCTGGCCACTTGGATGTATGGCTGCACGCATGATGCAGTGTGGCACCATGCAGGGAAAGCTTTTGAGAATTCTCAAAGGAGAAAGGAGAGGAACCAAATCTGGAAAGCTGGCCACTTGGATGTATGGCTGCACGCATGATGCAGTGTGGCACCATGCAGGGAAAGCTTTTGAGAATTCTCAAAGGAGAAAGGAGAGGAACCAAATCTGGAAAGCTGGCCACTTGGACGTATGGCTGCACGCATGATGCAGTGTGGCACCATGCAGGGAAAGCTTTTGAGAATTCTCAAAGGAGAAAGGAGAGGAACCAAATCTGGAAAGCTGGCCACTTGGATGTATGGCTGCACGCATGATGCAGTGTGGCACCATGCAGGGAAAGCTTTTGAGAATTCTCAAAGGAGAAAGGAGAGGAACCAAATCTGGAAAGCTGGCCACTTGGACGTATGGCTGCACGCATGATGCAGTGTGGCACCATGCAGGGAAAGCTTTTGAGAATTCTCAAAGGAGAAAGGAGAGGAACCAAATCTGGAAAGCTGGCCACTTGGACGTATGGCTGCACGCATGATGCAGTGTGGCACCATGCAGGGAAAGCTTTTGAGAATTCTCAAAGGAGAAAGGAGAGGAACCAAATCTGGAAAGCTGGCCACTTGGACGTATGGCTGCACGCATGATGCAGTGTGGCACCATGCAGGGAAAGCTTTTGAGAATTCTCAAAGGAGAAAGGAGAGGAACCAAATCTGGAAAGCTGGCCACTTGGATGTATGGCTGCACGCATGATGCAGTGTGGCACCATGCAGGGAAAGCTTTTGAGAATTCTCAAAGGAGAAAGGAGAGGAACCAAATCTGGAAAGCTGGCCACTTGGATGTATGGCTGCACGCATGATGCAGTGTGGCACCATGCAGGGAAAGCTTTTGAGAATTCTCAAAGGAGAAAGGAGAGGAACCAAATCTGGAAAGCTGGCCACTTGGACGTATGGCTGCACGCATGATGCAGTGTGGCACCATGCAGGGAAAGCTTTTGAGAATTCTCAAAGGAGAAAGGAGAGGAACCAAATCTGGAAAGCTGGCCACTTGGACGTATGGCTGCACGCATGATGCAGTGTGGCACCATGCAGGGAAAGCTTTTGAGAATTCTCAAAGGAGAAAGGAGAGGAACCAAATCTGGAAAGCTGGCCACTTGGATGTATGGCTGCACGCATGATGCAGTGTGGCACCATGCAGGGAAAGCTTTTGAGAATTCTCAAAGGAGAAAGGAGAGGAACCAAATCTGGAAAGCTGGCCACTTGGATGTATGGCTGCACGCATGATGCAGTGTGGCACCATGCAGGGAAAGCTTTTGAGAATTCTCAAAGGAGAAAGGAGAGGAACCAAATCTGGAAAGCTGGCCACTTGGACGTATGGCTGCACGCATGATGCAGTGTGGCACCATGCAGGGAAAGCTTTTGAGAATTCTCAAAGGAGAAAGGAGAGGAACCAAATCTGGAAAGCTGGCCACTTGGACGTATGGCTGCACGCATGATGCAGTGTGGCACCATGCAGGGAAAGCTTTTGAGAATTCTCAAAGGAGAAAGGAGAGGAACCAAATCTGGAAAGCTGGCCACTTGGATGTATGGCTGCACGCATGATGCAGTGTGGCACCATGCAGGGAAAGCTTTTGAGAATTCTCAAAGGAGAAAGGAGAGGAACCAAATCTGGAAAGCTGGCCACTTGGACGTATGGCTGCACGCATGATGCAGTGTGGCACCATGCAGGGAAAGCTTTTGAGAATTCTCAAAGGAGAAAGGAGAGGAACCAAATCTGGAAAGCTGGCCACTTGGACGTATGGCTGCACGCATGATGCAGTGTGGCACCATGCAGGGAAAGCTTTTGAGAATTCTCAAAGGAGAAAGGAGAGGAACCAAATCTGGAAAGCTGGCCACTTGGATGTATGGCTGCACGCATGATGCAGTGTGGCACCATGCAGGGAAAGCTTTTGAGAATTCTCAAAGGAGAAAGGAGAGGAACCAAATCTGGAAAGCTGGCCACTTGGACGTATGGCTGCACGCATGATGCAGTGTGGCACCATGCAGGGAAAGCTTTTGAGAATTCTCAAAGGAGAAAGGAGAGGAACCAAATCTGGAAAGCTGGCCACTTGGACGTATGGCTGCACGCATGATGCAGTGTGGCACCATGCAGGGAAAGCTTTTGAGAATTCTCAAAGGAGAAAGGAGAGGAACCAAATCTGGAAAGCTGGCCACTTGGATGTATGGCTGCACGCATGATGCAGTGTGGCACCATGCAGGGAAAGCTTTTGAGAATTCTCAAAGGAGAAAGGAGAGGAACCAAATCTGGAAAGCTGGCCACTTGGACGTATGGCTGCACGCATGATGCAGTGTGGCACCATGCAGGGAAAGCTTTTGAGAATTCTCAAAGGAGAAAGGAGAGGAACCAAATCTGGAAAGCTGGCCACTTGGATGTATGGCTGCACGCATGATGCAGTGTGGCACCATGCAGGGAAAGCTTTTGAGAATTCTCAAAGGAGAAAGGAGAGGAACCAAATCTGGAAAGCTGGCCACTTGGATGTATGGCTGCACGCATGATGCAGTGTGGCACCATGCAGGGAAAGCTTTTGAGAATTCTCAAAGGAGAAAGGAGAGGAACCAAATCTGGAAAGCTGGCCACTTGGACGTATGGCTGCACGCATGATGCAGTGTGGCACCATGCAGGGAAAGCTTTTGAGAATTCTCAAAGGAGAAAGGAGAGGAACCAAATCTGGAAAGCTGGCCACTTGGACGTATGGCTGCACGCATGATGCAGTGTGGCACCATGCAGGGAAAGCTTTTGAGAATTCTCAAAGGAGAAAGGAGAGGAACCAAATCTGGAAAGCTGGCCACTTGGATGTATGGCTGCACGCATGATGCAGTGTGGCACCATGCAGGGAAAGCTTTTGAGAATTCTCAAAGGAGAAAGGAGAGGAACCAAATCTGGAAAGCTGGCCACTTGGACGTATGGCTGCACGCATGATGCAGTGTGGCACCATGCAGGGAAAGCTTTTGAGAATTCTCAAAGGAGAAAGGAGAGGAACCAAATCTGGAAAGCTGGCCACTTGGACGTATGGCTGCACGCATGATGCAGTGTGGCACCATGCAGGGAAAGCTTTTGAGAATTCTCAAAGGAGAAAGGAGAGGAACCAAATCTGGAAAGCTGGCCACTTGGATGTATGGCTGCACGCATGATGCAGTGTGGCACCATGCAGGGAAAGCTTTTGAGAATTCTCAAAGGAGAAAGGAGAGGAACCAAATCTGGAAAGCTGGCCACTTGGACGTATGGCTGCACGCATGATGCAGTGTGGCACCATGCAGGGAAAGCTTTTGAGAATTCTCAAAGGAGAAAGGAGAGGAACCAAATCTGGAAAGCTGGCCACTTGGACGTATGGCTGCACGCATGATGCAGTGTGGCACCATGCAGGGAAAGCTTTTGAGAATTCTCAAAGGAGAAAGGAGAGGAACCAAATCTGGAAAGCTGGCCACTTGGATGTATGGCTGCACGCATGATGCAGTGTGGCACCATGCAGGGAAAGCTTTTGAGAATTCTCAAAGGAGAAAGGAGAGGAACCAAATCTGGAAAGCTGGCCACTTGGACGTATGGCTGCACGCATGATGCAGTGTGGCACCATGCAGGGAAAGCTTTTGAGAATTCTCAAAGGAGAAAGGAGAGGAACCAAATCTGGAAAGCTGGCCACTTGGACGTATGGCTGCACGCATGATGCAGTGTGGCACCATGCAGGGAAAGCTTTTGAGAATTCTCAAAGGAGAAAGGAGAGGAACCAAATCTGGAAAGCTGGCCACTTGGATGTATGGCTGCACGCATGATGCAGTGTGGCACCATGCAGGGAAAGCTTTTGAGAATTCTCAAAGGAGAAAGGAGAGGAACCAAATCTGGAAAGCTGGCCACTTGGACGTATGGCTGCACGCATGATGCAGTGTGGCACCATGCAGGGAAAGCTTTTGAGAATTCTCAAAGGAGAAAGGAGAGGAACCAAATCTGGAAAGCTGGCCACTTGGACGTATGGCTGCACGCATGATGCAGTGTGGCACCATGCAGGGAAAGCTTTTGAGAATTCTCAAAGGAGAAAGGAGAGGAACCAAATCTGGAAAGCTGGCCACTTGGATGTATGGCTGCACGCATGATGCAGTGTGGCACCATGCAGGGAAAGCTTTTGAGAATTCTCAAAGGAGAAAGGAGAGGAACCAAATCTGGAAAGCTGGCCACTTGGACGTATGGCTGCACGCATGATGCAGTGTGGCACCATGCAGGGAAAGCTTTTGAGAATTCTCAAAGGAGAAAGGAGAGGAACCAAATCTGGAAAGCTGGCCACTTGGATGTATGGCTGCACGCATGATGCAGTGTGGCACCATGCAGGGAAAGCTTTTGAGAATTCTCAAAGGAGAAAGGAGAGGAACCAAATCTGGAAAGCTGGCCACTTGGATGTATGGCTGCACGCATGATGCAGTGTGGCACCATGCAGGGAAAGCTTTTGAGAATTCTCAAAGGAGAAAGGAGAGGAACCAAATCTGGAAAGCTGGCCACTTGGACGTATGGCTGCACGCATGATGCAGTGTGGCACCATGCAGGGAAAGCTTTTGAGAATTCTCAAAGGAGAAAGGAGAGGAACCAAATCTGGAAAGCTGGCCACTTGGACGTATGGCTGCACGCATGATGCAGTGTGGCACCATGCAGGGAAAGCTTTTGAGAATTCTCAAAGGAGAAAGGAGAGGAACCAAATCTGGAAAGCTGGCCACTTGGACGTATGGCTGCACGCATGATGCAGTGTGGCACCATGCAGGGAAAGCTTTTGAGAATTCTCAAAGGAGAAAGGAGAGGAACCAAATCTGGAAAGCTGGCCACTTGGACGTATGGCTGCACGCATGATGCAGTGTGGCACCATGCAGGGAAAGCTTTTGAGAATTCTCAAAGGAGAAAGGAGAGGAACCAAATCTGGAAAGCTGGCCACTTGGACGTATGGCTGCACGCATGATGCAGTGTGGCACCATGCAGGGAAAGCTTTTGAGAATTCTCAAAGGAGAAAGGAGAGGAACCAAATCTGGAAAGCTGGCCACTTGGACGTATGGCTGCACGCATGATGCAGTGTGGCACCATGCAGGGAAAGCTTTTGAGAATTCTCAAAGGAGAAAGGAGAGGAACCAAATCTGGAAAGCTGGCCACTTGGACGTATGGCTGCACGCATGATGCAGTGTGGCACCATGCAGGGAAAGCTTTTGAGAATTCTCAAAGGAGAAAGGAGAGGAACCAAATCTGGAAAGCTGGCCACTTGGACGTATGGCTGCACGCATGATGCAGTGTGGCACCATGCAGGGAAAGCTTTTGAGAATTCTCAAAGGAGAAAGGAGAGGAACCAAATCTGGAAAGCTGGCCACTTGGACGTATGGCTGCACGCATGATGCAGTGTGGCACCATGCAGGGAAAGCTTTTGAGAATTCTCAAAGGAGAAAGGAGAGGAACCAAATCTGGAAAGCTGGCCACTTGGACGTATGGCTGCACGCATGATGCAGTGTGGCACCATGCAGGGAAAGCTTTTGAGAATTCTCAAAGGAGAAAGGAGAGGAACCAAATCTGGAAAGCTGGCCACTTGGATGTATGGCTGCACGCATGATGCAGTGTGGCACCATGCAGGGAAAGCTTTTGAGAATTCTCAAAGGAGAAAGGAGAGGAACCAAATCTGGAAAGCTGGCCACTTGGATGTATGGCTGCACGCATGATGCAGTGTGGCACCATGCAGGGAAAGCTTTTGAGAATTCTCAAAGGAGAAAGGAGAGGAACCAAATCTGGAAAGCTGGCCACTTGGACGTATGGCTGCACGCATGATGCAGTGTGGCACCATGCAGGGAAAGCTTTTGAGAATTCTCAAAGGAGAAAGGAGAGGAACCAAATCTGGAAAGCTGGCCACTTGGACGTATGGCTGCACGCATGATGCAGTGTGGCACCATGCAGGGAAAGCTTTTGAGAATTCTCAAAGGAGAAAGGAGAGGAACCAAATCTGGAAAGCTGGCCACTTGGATGTATGGCTGCACGCATGATGCAGTGTGGCACCATGCAGGGAAAGCTTTTGAGAATTCTCAAAGGAGAAAGGAGAGGAACCAAATCTGGAAAGCTGGCCACTTGGATGTATGGCTGCACGCATGATGCAGTGTGGCACCATGCAGGGAAAGCTTTTGAGAATTCTCAAAGGAGAAAGGAGAGGAACCAAATCTGGAAAGCTGGCCACTTGGACGTATGGCTGCACGCATGATGCAGTGTGGCACCATGCAGGGAAAGCTTTTGAGAATTCTCAAAGGAGAAAGGAGAGGAACCAAATCTGGAAAGCTGGCCACTTGGACGTATGGCTGCACGCATGATGCAGTGTGGCACCATGCAGGGAAAGCTTTTGAGAATTCTCAAAGGAGAAAGGAGAGGAACCAAATCTGGAAAGCTGGCCACTTGGACGTATGGCTGCACGCATGATGCAGTGTGGCACCATGCAGGGAAAGCTTTTGAGAATTCTCAAAGGAGAAAGGAGAGGAACCAAATCTGGAAAGCTGGCCACTTGGACGTATGGCTGCACGCATGATGCAGTGTGGCACCATGCAGGGAAAGCTTTTGAGAATTCTCAAAGGAGAAAGGAGAGGAACCAAATCTGGAAAGCTGGCCACTTGGACGTATGGCTGCACGCATGATGCAGTGTGGCACCATGCAGGGAAAGCTTTTGAGAATTCTCAAAGGAGAAAGGAGAGGAACCAAATCTGGAAAGCTGGCCACTTGGATGTATGGCTGCACGCATGATGCAGTGTGGCACCATGCAGGGAAAGCTTTTGAGAATTCTCAAAGGAGAAAGGAGAGGAACCAAATCTGGAAAGCTGGCCACTTGGACGTATGGCTGCACGCATGATGCAGTGTGGCACCATGCAGGGAAAGCTTTTGAGAATTCTCAAAGGAGAAAGGAGAGGAACCAAATCTGGAAAGCTGGCCACTTGGACGTATGGCTGCACGCATGATGCAGTGTGGCACCATGCAGGGAAAGCTTTTGAGAATTCTCAAAGGAGAAAGGAGAGGAACCAAATCTGGAAAGCTGGCCACTTGGACGTATGGCTGCACGCATGATGCAGTGTGGCACCATGCAGGGAAAGCTTTTGAGAATTCTCAAAGGAGAAAGGAGAGGAACCAAATCTGGAAAGCTGGCCACTTGGACGTATGGCTGCACGCATGATGCAGTGTGGCACCATGCAGGGAAAGCTTTTGAGAATTCTCAAAGGAGAAAGGAGAGGAACCAAATCTGGAAAGCTGGCCACTTGGATGTATGGCTGCACGCATGATGCAGTGTGGCACCATGCAGGGAAAGCTTTTGAGAATTCTCAAAGGAGAAAGGAGAGGAACCAAATCTGGAAAGCTGGCCACTTGGACGTATGGCTGCACGCATGATGCAGTGTGGCACCATGCAGGGAAAGCTTTTGAGAATTCTCAAAGGAGAAAGGAGAGGAACCAAATCTGGAAAGCTGGCCACTTGGACGTATGGCTGCACGCATGATGCAGTGTGGCACCATGCAGGGAAAGCTTTTGAGAATTCTCAAAGGAGAAAGGAGAGGAACCAAATCTGGAAAGCTGGCCACTTGGACGTATGGCTGCACGCATGATGCAGTGTGGCACCATGCAGGGAAAGCTTTTGAGAATTCTCAAAGGAGAAAGGAGAGGAACCAAATCTGGAAAGCTGGCCACTTGGACGTATGGCTGCACGCATGATGCAGTGTGGCACCATGCAGGGAAAGCTTTTGAGAATTCTCAAAGGAGAAAGGAGAGGAACCAAATCTGGAAAGCTGGCCACTTGGACGTATGGCTGCACGCATGATGCAGTGTGGCACCATGCAGGGAAAGCTTTTGAGAATTCTCAAAGGAGAAAGGAGAGGAACCAAATCTGGAAAGCTGGCCACTTGGACGTATGGCTGCACGCATGATGCAGTGTGGCACCATGCAGGGAAAGCTTTTGAGAATTCTCAAAGGAGAAAGGAGAGGAACCAAATCTGGAAAGCTGGCCACTTGGACGTATGGCTGCACGCATGATGCAGTGTGGCACCATGCAGGGAAAGCTTTTGAGAATTCTCAAAGGAGAAAGGAGAGGAACCAAATCTGGAAAGCTGGCCACTTGGACGTATGGCTGCACGCATGATGCAGTGTGGCACCATGCAGGGAAAGCTTTTGAGAATTCTCAAAGGAGAAAGGAGAGGAACCAAATCTGGAAAGCTGGCCACTTGGACGTATGGCTGCACGCATGATGCAGTGTGGCACCATGCAGGGAAAGCTTTTGAGAATTCTCAAAGGAGAAAGGAGAGGAACCAAATCTGGAAAGCTGGCCACTTGGACGTATGGCTGCACGCATGATGCAGTGTGGCACCATGCAGGGAAAGCTTTTGAGAATTCTCAAAGGAGAAAGGAGAGGAACCAAATCTGGAAAGCTGGCCACTTGGACGTATGGCTGCACGCATGATGCAGTGTGGCACCATGCAGGGAAAGCTTTTGAGAATTCTCAAAGGAGAAAGGAGAGGAACCAAATCTGGAAAGCTGGCCACTTGGACGTATGGCTGCACGCATGATGCAGTGTGGCACCATGCAGGGAAAGCTTTTGAGAATTCTCAAAGGAGAAAGGAGAGGAACCAAATCTGGAAAGCTGGCCACTTGGATGTATGGCTGCACGCATGATGCAGTGTGGCACCATGCAGGGAAAGCTTTTGAGAATTCTCAAAGGAGAAAGGAGAGGAACCAAATCTGGAAAGCTGGCCACTTGGACGTATGGCTGCACGCATGATGCAGTGTGGCACCATGCAGGGAAAGCTTTTGAGAATTCTCAAAGGAGAAAGGAGAGGAACCAAATCTGGAAAGCTGGCCACTTGGATGTATGGCTGCACGCATGATGCAGTGTGGCACCATGCAGGGAAAGCTTTTGAGAATTCTCAAAGGAGAAAGGAGAGGAACCAAATCTGGAAAGCTGGCCACTTGGACGTATGGCTGCACGCATGATGCAGTGTGGCACCATGCAGGGAAAGCTTTTGAGAATTCTCAAAGGAGAAAGGAGAGGAACCAAATCTGGAAAGCTGGCCACTTGGATGTATGGCTGCACGCATGATGCAGTGTGGCACCATGCAGGGAAAGCTTTTGAGAATTCTCAAAGGAGAAAGGAGAGGAACCAAATCTGGAAAGCTGGCCACTTGGACGTATGGCTGCACGCATGATGCAGTGTGGCACCATGCAGGGAAAGCTTTTGAGAATTCTCAAAGGAGAAAGGAGAGGAACCAAATCTGGAAAGCTGGCCACTTGGACGTATGGCTGCACGCATGATGCAGTGTGGCACCATGCAGGGAAAGCTTTTGAGAATTCTCAAAGGAGAAAGGAGAGGAACCAAATCTGGAAAGCTGGCCACTTGGACGTATGGCTGCACGCATGATGCAGTGTGGCACCATGCAGGGAAAGCTTTTGAGAATTCTCAAAGGAGAAAGGAGAGGAACCAAATCTGGAAAGCTGGCCACTTGGACGTATGGCTGCACGCATGATGCAGTGTGGCACCATGCAGGGAAAGCTTTTGAGAATTCTCAAAGGAGAAAGGAGAGGAACCAAATCTGGAAAGCTGGCCACTTGGACGTATGGCTGCACGCATGATGCAGTGTGGCACCATGCAGGGAAAGCTTTTGAGAATTCTCAAAGGAGAAAGGAGAGGAACCAAATCTGGAAAGCTGGCCACTTGGACGTATGGCTGCACGCATGATGCAGTGTGGCACCATGCAGGGAAAGCTTTTGAGAATTCTCAAAGGAGAAAGGAGAGGAACCAAATCTGGAAAGCTGGCCACTTGGACGTATGGCTGCACGCATGATGCAGTGTGGCACCATGCAGGGAAAGCTTTTGAGAATTCTCAAAGGAGAAAGGAGAGGAACCAAATCTGGAAAGCTGGCCACTTGGACGTATGGCTGCACGCATGATGCAGTGTGGCACCATGCAGGGAAAGCTTTTGAGAATTCTCAAAGGAGAAAGGAGAGGAACCAAATCTGGAAAGCTGGCCACTTGGACGTATGGCTGCACGCATGATGCAGTGTGGCACCATGCAGGGAAAGCTTTTGAGAATTCTCAAAGGAGAAAGGAGAGGAACCAAATCTGGAAAGCTGGCCACTTGGATGTATGGCTGCACGCATGATGCAGTGTGGCACCATGCAGGGAAAGCTTTTGAGAATTCTCAAAGGAGAAAGGAGAGGAACCAAATCTGGAAAGCTGGCCACTTGGACGTATGGCTGCACGCATGATGCAGTGTGGCACCATGCAGGGAAAGCTTTTGAGAATTCTCAAAGGAGAAAGGAGAGGAACCAAATCTGGAAAGCTGGCCACTTGGACGTATGGCTGCACGCATGATGCAGTGTGGCACCATGCAGGGAAAGCTTTTGAGAATTCTCAAAGGAGAAAGGAGAGGAACCAAATCTGGAAAGCTGGCCACTTGGACGTATGGCTGCACGCATGATGCAGTGTGGCACCATGCAGGGAAAGCTTTTGAGAATTCTCAAAGGAGAAAGGAGAGGAACCAAATCTGGAAAGCTGGCCACTTGGACGTATGGCTGCACGCATGATGCAGTGTGGCACCATGCAGGGAAAGCTTTTGAGAATTCTCAAAGGAGAAAGGAGAGGAACCAAATCTGGAAAGCTGGCCACTTGGACGTATGGCTGCACGCATGATGCAGTGTGGCACCATGCAGGGAAAGCTTTTGAGAATTCTCAAAGGAGAAAGGAGAGGAACCAAATCTGGAAAGCTGGCCACTTGGACGTATGGCTGCACGCATGATGCAGTGTGGCACCATGCAGGGAAAGCTTTTGAGAATTCTCAAAGGAGAAAGGAGAGGAACCAAATCTGGAAAGCTGGCCACTTGGACGTATGGCTGCACGCATGATGCAGTGTGGCACCATGCAGGGAAAGCTTTTGAGAATTCTCAAAGGAGAAAGGAGAGGAACCAAATCTGGAAAGCTGGCCACTTGGATGTATGGCTGCACGCATGATGCAGTGTGGCACCATGCAGGGAAAGCTTTTGAGAATTCTCAAAGGAGAAAGGAGAGGAACCAAATCTGGAAAGCTGGCCACTTGGACGTATGGCTGCACGCATGATGCAGTGTGGCACCATGCAGGGAAAGCTTTTGAGAATTCTCAAAGGAGAAAGGAGAGGAACCAAATCTGGAAAGCTGGCCACTTGGACGTATGGCTGCACGCATGATGCAGTGTGGCACCATGCAGGGAAAGCTTTTGAGAATTCTCAAAGGAGAAAGGAGAGGAACCAAATCTGGAAAGCTGGCCACTTGGATGTATGGCTGCACGCATGATGCAGTGTGGCACCATGCAGGGAAAGCTTTTGAGAATTCTCAAAGGAGAAAGGAGAGGAACCAAATCTGGAAAGCTGGCCACTTGGATGTATGGCTGCACGCATGATGCAGTGTGGCACCATGCAGGGAAAGCTTTTGAGAATTCTCAAAGGAGAAAGGAGAGGAACCAAATCTGGAAAGCTGGCCACTTGGATGTATGGCTGCACGCATGATGCAGTGTGGCACCATGCAGGGAAAGCTTTTGAGAATTCTCAAAGGAGAAAGGAGAGGAACCAAATCTGGAAAGCTGGCCACTTGGATGTATGGCTGCACGCATGATGCAGTGTGGCACCATGCAGGGAAAGCTTTTGAGAATTCTCAAAGGAGAAAGGAGAGGAACCAAATCTGGAAAGCTGGCCACTTGGATGTATGGCTGCACGCATGATGCAGTGTGGCACCATGCAGGGAAAGCTTTTGAGAATTCTCAAAGGAGAAAGGAGAGGAACCAAATCTGGAAAGCTGGCCACTTGGATGTATGGCTGCACGCATGATGCAGTGTGGCACCATGCAGGGAAAGCTTTTGAGAATTCTCAAAGGAGAAAGGAGAGGAACCAAATCTGGAAAGCTGGCCACTTGGATGTATGGCTGCACGCATGATGCAGTGTGGCACCATGCAGGGAAAGCTTTTGAGAATTCTCAAAGGAGAAAGGAGAGGAACCAAATCTGGAAAGCTGGCCACTTGGATGTATGGCTGCACGCATGATGCAGTGTGGCACCATGCAGGGAAAGCTTTTGAGAATTCTCAAAGGAGAAAGGAGAGGAACCAAATCTGGAAAGCTGGCCACTTGGATGTATGGCTGCACGCATGATGCAGTGTGGCACCATGCAGGGAAAGCTTTTGAGAATTCTCAAAGGAGAAAGGAGAGGAACCAAATCTGGAAAGCTGGCCACTTGGACGTATGGCTGCACGCATGATGCAGTGTGGCACCATGCAGGGAAAGCTTTTGAGAATTCTCAAAGGAGAAAGGAGAGGAACCAAATCTGGAAAGCTGGCCACTTGGATGTATGGCTGCACGCATGATGCAGTGTGGCACCATGCAGGGAAAGCTTTTGAGAATTCTCAAAGGAGAAAGGAGAGGAACCAAATCTGGAAAGCTGGCCACTTGGACGTATGGCTGCACGCATGATGCAGTGTGGCACCATGCAGGGAAAGCTTTTGAGAATTCTCAAAGGAGAAAGGAGAGGAACCAAATCTGGAAAGCTGGCCACTTGGACGTATGGCTGCACGCATGATGCAGTGTGGCACCATGCAGGGAAAGCTTTTGAGAATTCTCAAAGGAGAAAGGAGAGGAACCAAATCTGGAAAGCTGGCCACTTGGACGTATGGCTGCACGCATGATGCAGTGTGGCACCATGCAGGGAAAGCTTTTGAGAATTCTCAAAGGAGAAAGGAGAGGAACCAAATCTGGAAAGCTGGCCACTTGGACGTATGGCTGCACGCATGATGCAGTGTGGCACCATGCAGGGAAAGCTTTTGAGAATTCTCAAAGGAGAAAGGAGAGGAACCAAATCTGGAAAGCTGGCCACTTGGACGTATGGCTGCACGCATGATGCAGTGTGGCACCATGCAGGGAAAGCTTTTGAGAATTCTCAAAGGAGAAAGGAGAGGAACCAAATCTGGAAAGCTGGCCACTTGGACGTATGGCTGCACGCATGATGCAGTGTGGCACCATGCAGGGAAAGCTTTTGAGAATTCTCAAAGGAGAAAGGAGAGGAACCAAATCTGGAAAGCTGGCCACTTGGACGTATGGCTGCACGCATGATGCAGTGTGGCACCATGCAGGGAAAGCTTTTGAGAATTCTCAAAGGAGAAAGGAGAGGAACCAAATCTGGAAAGCTGGCCACTTGGACGTATGGCTGCACGCATGATGCAGTGTGGCACCATGCAGGGAAAGCTTTTGAGAATTCTCAAAGGAGAAAGGAGAGGAACCAAATCTGGAAAGCTGGCCACTTGGACGTATGGCTGCACGCATGATGCAGTGTGGCACCATGCAGGGAAAGCTTTTGAGAATTCTCAAAGGAGAAAGGAGAGGAACCAAATCTGGAAAGCTGGCCACTTGGATGTATGGCTGCACGCATGATGCAGTGTGGCACCATGCAGGGAAAGCTTTTGAGAATTCTCAAAGGAGAAAGGAGAGGAACCAAATCTGGAAAGCTGGCCACTTGGATGTATGGCTGCACGCATGATGCAGTGTGGCACCATGCAGGGAAAGCTTTTGAGAATTCTCAAAGGAGAAAGGAGAGGAACCAAATCTGGAAAGCTGGCCACTTGGATGTATGGCTGCACGCATGATGCAGTGTGGCACCATGCAGGGAAAGCTTTTGAGAATTCTCAAAGGAGAAAGGAGAGGAACCAAATCTGGAAAGCTGGCCACTTGGATGTATGGCTGCACGCATGATGCAGTGTGGCACCATGCAGGGAAAGCTTTTGAGAATTCTCAAAGGAGAAAGGAGAGGAACCAAATCTGGAAAGCTGGCCACTTGGATGTATGGCTGCACGCATGATGCAGTGTGGCACCATGCAGGGAAAGCTTTTGAGAATTCTCAAAGGAGAAAGGAGAGGAACCAAATCTGGAAAGCTGGCCACTTGGATGTATGGCTGCACGCATGATGCAGTGTGGCACCATGCAGGGAAAGCTTTTGAGAATTCTCAAAGGAGAAAGGAGAGGAACCAAATCTGGAAAGCTGGCCACTTGGATGTATGGCTGCACGCATGATGCAGTGTGGCACCATGCAGGGAAAGCTTTTGAGAATTCTCAAAGGAGAAAGGAGAGGAACCAAATCTGGAAAGCTGGCCACTTGGATGTATGGCTGCACGCATGATGCAGTGTGGCACCATGCAGGGAAAGCTTTTGAGAATTCTCAAAGGAGAAAGGAGAGGAACCAAATCTGGAAAGCTGGCCACTTGGATGTATGGCTGCACGCATGATGCAGTGTGGCACCATGCAGGGAAAGCTTTTGAGAATTCTCAAAGGAGAAAGGAGAGGAACCAAATCTGGAAAGCTGGCCACTTGGATGTATGGCTGCACGCATGATGCAGTGTGGCACCATGCAGGGAAAGCTTTTGAGAATTCTCAAAGGAGAAAGGAGAGGAACCAAATCTGGAAAGCTGGCCACTTGGATGTATGGCTGCACGCATGATGCAGTGTGGCACCATGCAGGGAAAGCTTTTGAGAATTCTCAAAGGAGAAAGGAGAGGAACCAAATCTGGAAAGCTGGCCACTTGGATGTATGGCTGCACGCATGATGCAGTGTGGCACCATGCAGGGAAAGCTTTTGAGAATTCTCAAAGGAGAAAGGAGAGGAACCAAATCTGGAAAGCTGGCCACTTGGATGTATGGCTGCACGCATGATGCAGTGTGGCACCATGCAGGGAAAGCTTTTGAGAATTCTCAAAGGAGAAAGGAGAGGAACCAAATCTGGAAAGCTGGCCACTTGGATGTATGGCTGCACGCATGATGCAGTGTGGCACCATGCAGGGAAAGCTTTTGAGAATTCTCAAAGGAGAAAGGAGAGGAACCAAATCTGGAAAGCTGGCCACTTGGATGTATGGCTGCACGCATGATGCAGTGTGGCACCATGCAGGGAAAGCTTTTGAGAATTCTCAAAGGAGAAAGGAGAGGAACCAAATCTGGAAAGCTGGCCACTTGGATGTATGGCTGCACGCATGATGCAGTGTGGCACCATGCAGGGAAAGCTTTTGAGAATTCTCAAAGGAGAAAGGAGAGGAACCAAATCTGGAAAGCTGGCCACTTGGATGTATGGCTGCACGCATGATGCAGTGTGGCACCATGCAGGGAAAGCTTTTGAGAATTCTCAAAGGAGAAAGGAGAGGAACCAAATCTGGAAAGCTGGCCACTTGGATGTATGGCTGCACGCATGATGCAGTGTGGCACCATGCAGGGAAAGCTTTTGAGAATTCTCAAAGGAGAAAGGAGAGGAACCAAATCTGGAAAGCTGGCCACTTGGATGTATGGCTGCACGCATGATGCAGTGTGGCACCATGCAGGGAAAGCTTTTGAGAATTCTCAAAGGAGAAAGGAGAGGAACCAAATCTGGAAAGCTGGCCACTTGGATGTATGGCTGCACGCATGATGCAGTGTGGCACCATGCAGGGAAAGCTTTTGAGAATTCTCAAAGGAGAAAGGAGAGGAACCAAATCTGGAAAGCTGGCCACTTGGACGTATGGCTGCACGCATGATGCAGTGTGGCACCATGCAGGGAAAGCTTTTGAGAATTCTCAAAGGAGAAAGGAGAGGAACCAAATCTGGAAAGCTGGCCACTTGGATGTATGGCTGCACGCATGATGCAGTGTGGCACCATGCAGGGAAAGCTTTTGAGAATTCTCAAAGGAGAAAGGAGAGGAACCAAATCTGGAAAGCTGGCCACTTGGACGTATGGCTGCACGCATGATGCAGTGTGGCACCATGCAGGGAAAGCTTTTGAGAATTCTCAAAGGAGAAAGGAGAGGAACCAAATCTGGAAAGCTGGCCACTTGGACGTATGGCTGCACGCATGATGCAGTGTGGCACCATGCAGGGAAAGCTTTTGAGAATTCTCAAAGGAGAAAGGAGAGGAACCAAATCTGGAAAGCTGGCCACTTGGACGTATGGCTGCACGCATGATGCAGTGTGGCACCATGCAGGGAAAGCTTTTGAGAATTCTCAAAGGAGAAAGGAGAGGAACCAAATCTGGAAAGCTGGCCACTTGGATGTATGGCTGCACGCATGATGCAGTGTGGCACCATGCAGGGAAAGCTTTTGAGAATTCTCAAAGGAGAAAGGAGAGGAACCAAATCTGGAAAGCTGGCCACTTGGACGTATGGCTGCACGCATGATGCAGTGTGGCACCATGCAGGGAAAGCTTTTGAGAATTCTCAAAGGAGAAAGGAGAGGAACCAAATCTGGAAAGCTGGCCACTTGGATGTATGGCTGCACGCATGATGCAGTGTGGCACCATGCAGGGAAAGCTTTTGAGAATTCTCAAAGGAGAAAGGAGAGGAACCAAATCTGGAAAGCTGGCCACTTGGATGTATGGCTGCACGCATGATGCAGTGTGGCACCATGCAGGGAAAGCTTTTGAGAATTCTCAAAGGAGAAAGGAGAGGAACCAAATCTGGAAAGCTGGCCACTTGGATGTATGGCTGCACGCATGATGCAGTGTGGCACCATGCAGGGAAAGCTTTTGAGAATTCTCAAAGGAGAAAGGAGAGGAACCAAATCTGGAAAGCTGGCCACTTGGATGTATGGCTGCACGCATGATGCAGTGTGGCACCATGCAGGGAAAGCTTTTGAGAATTCTCAAAGGAGAAAGGAGAGGAACCAAATCTGGAAAGCTGGCCACTTGGATGTATGGCTGCACGCATGATGCAGTGTGGCACCATGCAGGGAAAGCTTTTGAGAATTCTCAAAGGAGAAAGGAGAGGAACCAAATCTGGAAAGCTGGCCACTTGGATGTATGGCTGCACGCATGATGCAGTGTGGCACCATGCAGGGAAAGCTTTTGAGAATTCTCAAAGGAGAAAGGAGAGGAACCAAATCTGGAAAGCTGGCCACTTGGATGTATGGCTGCACGCATGATGCAGTGTGGCACCATGCAGGGAAAGCTTTTGAGAATTCTCAAAGGAGAAAGGAGAGGAACCAAATCTGGAAAGCTGGCCACTTGGATGTATGGCTGCACGCATGATGCAGTGTGGCACCATGCAGGGAAAGCTTTTGAGAATTCTCAAAGGAGAAAGGAGAGGAACCAAATCTGGAAAGCTGGCCACTTGGATGTATGGCTGCACGCATGATGCAGTGTGGCACCATGCAGGGAAAGCTTTTGAGAATTCTCAAAGGAGAAAGGAGAGGAACCAAATCTGGAAAGCTGGCCACTTGGATGTATGGCTGCACGCATGATGCAGTGTGGCACCATGCAGGGAAAGCTTTTGAGAATTCTCAAAGGAGAAAGGAGAGGAACCAAATCTGGAAAGCTGGCCACTTGGATGTATGGCTGCACGCATGATGCAGTGTGGCACCATGCAGGGAAAGCTTTTGAGAATTCTCAAAGGAGAAAGGAGAGGAACCAAATCTGGAAAGCTGGCCACTTGGATGTATGGCTGCACGCATGATGCAGTGTGGCACCATGCAGGGAAAGCTTTTGAGAATTCTCAAAGGAGAAAGGAGAGGAACCAAATCTGGAAAGCTGGCCACTTGGATGTATGGCTGCACGCATGATGCAGTGTGGCACCATGCAGGGAAAGCTTTTGAGAATTCTCAAAGGAGAAAGGAGAGGAACCAAATCTGGAAAGCTGGCCACTTGGATGTATGGCTGCACGCATGATGCAGTGTGGCACCATGCAGGGAAAGCTTTTGAGAATTCTCAAAGGAGAAAGGAGAGGAACCAAATCTGGAAAGCTGGCCACTTGGATGTATGGCTGCACGCATGATGCAGTGTGGCACCATGCAGGGAAAGCTTTTGAGAATTCTCAAAGGAGAAAGGAGAGGAACCAAATCTGGAAAGCTGGCCACTTGGATGTATGGCTGCACGCATGATGCAGTGTGGCACCATGCAGGGAAAGCTTTTGAGAATTCTCAAAGGAGAAAGGAGAGGAACCAAATCTGGAAAGCTGGCCACTTGGATGTATGGCTGCACGCATGATGCAGTGTGGCACCATGCAGGGAAAGCTTTTGAGAATTCTCAAAGGAGAAAGGAGAGGAACCAAATCTGGAAAGCTGGCCACTTGGATGTATGGCTGCACGCATGATGCAGTGTGGCACCATGCAGGGAAAGCTTTTGAGAATTCTCAAAGGAGAAAGGAGAGGAACCAAATCTGGAAAGCTGGCCACTTGGATGTATGGCTGCACGCATGATGCAGTGTGGCACCATGCAGGGAAAGCTTTTGAGAATTCTCAAAGGAGAAAGGAGAGGAACCAAATCTGGAAAGCTGGCCACTTGGACGTATGGCTGCACGCATGATGCAGTGTGGCACCATGCAGGGAAAGCTTTTGAGAATTCTCAAAGGAGAAAGGAGAGGAACCAAATCTGGAAAGCTGGCCACTTGGACGTATGGCTGCACGCATGATGCAGTGTGGCACCATGCAGGGAAAGCTTTTGAGAATTCTCAAAGGAGAAAGGAGAGGAACCAAATCTGGAAAGCTGGCCACTTGGACGTATGGCTGCACGCATGATGCAGTGTGGCACCATGCAGGGAAAGCTTTTGAGAATTCTCAAAGGAGAAAGGAGAGGAACCAAATCTGGAAAGCTGGCCACTTGGACGTATGGCTGCACGCATGATGCAGTGTGGCACCATGCAGGGAAAGCTTTTGAGAATTCTCAAAGGAGAAAGGAGAGGAACCAAATCTGGAAAGCTGGCCACTTGGACGTATGGCTGCACGCATGATGCAGTGTGGCACCATGCAGGGAAAGCTTTTGAGAATTCTCAAAGGAGAAAGGAGAGGAACCAAATCTGGAAAGCTGGCCACTTGGATGTATGGCTGCACGCATGATGCAGTGTGGCACCATGCAGGGAAAGCTTTTGAGAATTCTCAAAGGAGAAAGGAGAGGAACCAAATCTGGAAAGCTGGCCACTTGGATGTATGGCTGCACGCATGATGCAGTGTGGCACCATGCAGGGAAAGCTTTTGAGAATTCTCAAAGGAGAAAGGAGAGGAACCAAATCTGGAAAGCTGGCCACTTGGATGTATGGCTGCACGCATGATGCAGTGTGGCACCATGCAGGGAAAGCTTTTGAGAATTCTCAAAGGAGAAAGGAGAGGAACCAAATCTGGAAAGCTGGCCACTTGGATGTATGGCTGCACGCATGATGCAGTGTGGCACCATGCAGGGAAAGCTTTTGAGAATTCTCAAAGGAGAAAGGAGAGGAACCAAATCTGGAAAGCTGGCCACTTGGATGTATGGCTGCACGCATGATGCAGTGTGGCACCATGCAGGGAAAGCTTTTGAGAATTCTCAAAGGAGAAAGGAGAGGAACCAAATCTGGAAAGCTGGCCACTTGGATGTATGGCTGCACGCATGATGCAGTGTGGCACCATGCAGGGAAAGCTTTTGAGAATTCTCAAAGGAGAAAGGAGAGGAACCAAATCTGGAAAGCTGGCCACTTGGATGTATGGCTGCACGCATGATGCAGTGTGGCACCATGCAGGGAAAGCTTTTGAGAATTCTCAAAGGAGAAAGGAGAGGAACCAAATCTGGAAAGCTGGCCACTTGGATGTATGGCTGCACGCATGATGCAGTGTGGCACCATGCAGGGAAAGCTTTTGAGAATTCTCAAAGGAGAAAGGAGAGGAACCAAATCTGGAAAGCTGGCCACTTGGATGTATGGCTGCACGCATGATGCAGTGTGGCACCATGCAGGGAAAGCTTTTGAGAATTCTCAAAGGAGAAAGGAGAGGAACCAAATCTGGAAAGCTGGCCACTTGGATGTATGGCTGCACGCATGATGCAGTGTGGCACCATGCAGGGAAAGCTTTTGAGAATTCTCAAAGGAGAAAGGAGAGGAACCAAATCTGGAAAGCTGGCCACTTGGATGTATGGCTGCACGCATGATGCAGTGTGGCACCATGCAGGGAAAGCTTTTGAGAATTCTCAAAGGAGAAAGGAGAGGAACCAAATCTGGAAAGCTGGCCACTTGGATGTATGGCTGCACGCATGATGCAGTGTGGCACCATGCAGGGAAAGCTTTTGAGAATTCTCAAAGGAGAAAGGAGAGGAACCAAATCTGGAAAGCTGGCCACTTGGATGTATGGCTGCACGCATGATGCAGTGTGGCACCATGCAGGGAAAGCTTTTGAGAATTCTCAAAGGAGAAAGGAGAGGAACCAAATCTGGAAAGCTGGCCACTTGGATGTATGGCTGCACGCATGATGCAGTGTGGCACCATGCAGGGAAAGCTTTTGAGAATTCTCAAAGGAGAAAGGAGAGGAACCAAATCTGGAAAGCTGGCCACTTGGATGTATGGCTGCACGCATGATGCAGTGTGGCACCATGCAGGGAAAGCTTTTGAGAATTCTCAAAGGAGAAAGGAGAGGAACCAAATCTGGAAAGCTGGCCACTTGGATGTATGGCTGCACGCATGATGCAGTGTGGCACCATGCAGGGAAAGCTTTTGAGAATTCTCAAAGGAGAAAGGAGAGGAACCAAATCTGGAAAGCTGGCCACTTGGATGTATGGCTGCACGCATGATGCAGTGTGGCACCATGCAGGGAAAGCTTTTGAGAATTCTCAAAGGAGAAAGGAGAGGAACCAAATCTGGAAAGCTGGCCACTTGGATGTATGGCTGCACGCATGATGCAGTGTGGCACCATGCAGGGAAAGCTTTTGAGAATTCTCAAAGGAGAAAGGAGAGGAACCAAATCTGGAAAGCTGGCCACTTGGATGTATGGCTGCACGCATGATGCAGTGTGGCACCATGCAGGGAAAGCTTTTGAGAATTCTCAAAGGAGAAAGGAGAGGAACCAAATCTGGAAAGCTGGCCACTTGGATGTATGGCTGCACGCATGATGCAGTGTGGCACCATGCAGGGAAAGCTTTTGAGAATTCTCAAAGGAGAAAGGAGAGGAACCAAATCTGGAAAGCTGGCCACTTGGACGTATGGCTGCACGCATGATGCAGTGTGGCACCATGCAGGGAAAGCTTTTGAGAATTCTCAAAGGAGAAAGGAGAGGAACCAAATCTGGAAAGCTGGCCACTTGGACGTATGGCTGCACGCATGATGCAGTGTGGCACCATGCAGGGAAAGCTTTTGAGAATTCTCAAAGGAGAAAGGAGAGGAACCAAATCTGGAAAGCTGGCCACTTGGACGTATGGCTGCACGCATGATGCAGTGTGGCACCATGCAGGGAAAGCTTTTGAGAATTCTCAAAGGAGAAAGGAGAGGAACCAAATCTGGAAAGCTGGCCACTTGGACGTATGGCTGCACGCATGATGCAGTGTGGCACCATGCAGGGAAAGCTTTTGAGAATTCTCAAAGGAGAAAGGAGAGGAACCAAATCTGGAAAGCTGGCCACTTGGACGTATGGCTGCACGCATGATGCAGTGTGGCACCATGCAGGGAAAGCTTTTGAGAATTCTCAAAGGAGAAAGGAGAGGAACCAAATCTGGAAAGCTGGCCACTTGGACGTATGGCTGCACGCATGATGCAGTGTGGCACCATGCAGGGAAAGCTTTTGAGAATTCTCAAAGGAGAAAGGAGAGGAACCAAATCTGGAAAGCTGGCCACTTGGATGTATGGCTGCACGCATGATGCAGTGTGGCACCATGCAGGGAAAGGCATGACCCATATCCGAATTCGTAACAGGAGAAAACCAGGCAATAAAAAAATTAAGGCAAAAGACCCTTGCTGAGAGCCAGTTGCTCACTGATTCGAATCCAAAACCTTGTTGCAAAAGAAAAAAAACGCGTACCAGGCAGCGAGGCCATGTCGCTGGGGAACACAATATTGTCGACGTAAAAGAAATCGCCCGCCTTATCGTCAATCTTCGCGACAGCAGACGGGGTGCCAGCAGCCGGGTTGGATGCGAGGGGGTCCGAGCCGGAAATGAGCCCGTTGCTGTTGCTGTCGCACTTGAAGTTGACATTCTGGCCGTTGAACAGGGTCTTGAAGGTGTAGCCAGTGGCGTCGCACTGCCATGCCAGCGTGATTAGCGCGGGGAGGGGGAGAGAAGCAAGGTAGCGCGCGAAAGAAATGAGCCAGGTAGGAGTAGGGGGCAAGGCATAGCGTAGCGCACAGATGTGCTAGTGGCGTTAGCAGCAGACAGAAAGCCAACAGAGTTCGTCTTAATTGGAAAATCGGTCGTGTGGAACGTCAGCAGGCTGACTCAAAAGTCAGCACGCGCATGCGTCGTACCTTGCGGTCCAGATCCTCTGTCTTGATCGTAAAATCGGCCGTGTGGAAAGTCAGCAGATTATAAAGCGCAGTCCTCCCGGCCTCGCTGATCGGCCCGCCGAGAATAATCGACTTGCATCCCTTTGACTTGTCAAGCAGCGAGGAGTAATCCGTAAGCCGGTCCTTATTATCCGGATTCTTGAGCTTATCGCTGTTCGCGACCACGTCGAGTGCGTCATACAGCCCGCCGCTGATGCGGCTCTTCTTGTACCCCTCGAACGCGTCCCTCCACGCGTTGTTGGACGGGAGGAACATGGTTTTCCCGGTTGGGAACTGGCACGCCGTGTACGCGAGGTAGTTGAGGAGGTTTATGGATTTGGACACGTCGCTGGCTTTAATGTTGGACGCGAGATGCATCCGCTGAGTTGGAGACGCCTCCGGGGAAGACGGCGCGTCGGACGACGGCGCCGCCGACGATGGTGGTGCGTCGGACGCGGGCGCGGGTGCCGCTGCGGGCGCGGCTTGCAGAACCCGACGGCTCGCGGAAGCCGCCATCACGTCAGTCGAATCCGCGGAGATCGACGCGGCGGAATTGCCCGCCGCGAGCGCCGCCGGCAGGGCGGCGGTTGCGAGGAGCAGAAGCGCCGCGGCGGAGGCCACGAGGGAAACGCGGAGAGTGACGAGGCGAGCCATTGTAGCCGTACGGCGGGAAAGAACGTCACGCGACGTGTGCGACGTGTGCGATCCCACTGGTCCGAAGGAAGAGGTTACAAGTCGGGGAAGTTAATTGACAGGTGCTGCCATACGACCGTGTTGAAGTAGTAAAGCAGAAGTCGGTAAGCTGAGGTTCCCTCACTCGAGGTGAAGCTGAGGTTCCCTCGCCCCAAGTCGGGGTGAAGGCCGAGATTCCTTCGCCATGGCGTGTGCATCACGGTTGAGGTAGTAGCGGGGAACTGTGCGCAGTCTTTCCCCGCGCCGTGGTTTTCCGCCCCGGGTCCCCCCTGCGTTTCGTCCGCGGAAGCTGTACCGCGGATCTGGTCCACCTCTGGTGGTGTACGAATGATGCCTCCCGCGCATCTCCGTTTCCGCCCGCGGCGTCTACTTTTGAGGCGCCGCAAAACTGGATCTGGTTCGCCTCTGGGTACGCATGCCTCAAATTTCCGACCAGCTGCCGCGCATCTCCCCTTTCCGACCAGCGGCGCCTCAAATTTCGTGGAGACGCCGTCAAGTCCGGTGCTTTGAGATAAGGGCTCAAGATTACCGGGCGTCTTATCCCCGTTAAAGGATGCCTCGGAGGCACAGAGGCACGGACCCACGTCAGATCGAGTCGCGTGACCTTCGGACCGCACTACCACTAGCCTGGCTCCACGTCGGAAAACCTATGTGGAAAAAAGTCCAGGGAAATGGGAGTGCTGAGCTAGAATTGCCTCTGCGCGACACGGGTAGCTCGGCGCGACGCTGGCGGGAAGAGTTCAACGTAGCTACAACGACGCGCGGGCGAGTTGCGCGCGACACTTGACTCGGAGCTGCTGTGGAGGAGACGGCTAGAAGACTTGGGAGAAGAGAAGACATGTAGCAATGGGGTCCGTAATACGGACTCCGTATTCCAAGGTACAAGATAACTCGATACAGAGATACAGCATAACTCAGACGTGAGATACAGAGATACTAGCAAATGTGGGTGTGAGCGAGCCGAAAGGTACCTAGCTTATACTTTGGGGCGTCGCTGGAAATGCTCGATTGGAATTCAGCTGAATGGGAATTAGAGATGACTACAGTATAAAAATGGCCGCACAGACAATTAGCTTCTTAAGGTATAAGATTTGGCTTGACAACAGAATGATAACTTGTTTAACACATTACATGTGTATAAATCTTTCAACCAAAACATCAGCAAACCACTCCACCACTGAGTTTTCTAACGTTGCTCCTCGGACCCATGGTTGTATCCACGAGTTCATGAAAATCGCTCCATGCCACGTTCCTGTTGGAACATAAGCAGCTATTGTGCCTACACTTCCCACTGCTCTATCAAGCTCCTCGTATATTATCGAAGCAGCTGTAAATAAGGCAGTCCGCTCCATAGGAGTGCAGTGATTCGACTTCCAAACCATATTGCTCCATCCTTTTCTCTCAATCATTGGTGTAAGGCCCTTACCCATACTCAGTATTTCACCCAAACACTTGACGTTGTGAGTGTAGTTCCACGGTAACAACCCGCCGATTTGAGATGCCACTCCATCGAAGAGATTCTGGAAAATGAATATAGGGCTGCTAACACTCGAAAGAGTGTACTGCGGAAAAAAGCACTTCCATTGGTCACTCTTAGGAAGACCTTGGGGGGGGGGAATAGGTTGTGTGTGGAAGAGAGGGAGAGAGGGGGTGGATACGGAATGGAGAGTCAGAAGGCAGAAGAGATTACGACGTGCAAGGGAGCGTGCGAACATAGAGGGAGTCAGGTTCTGAGGCATTATAAATGGTGCGTTGCGATATAGTGTACAGCGGTTACGAGTCCCGCCAACCATTTGTGCACTCGCTCCACTAGGGCTGGTGCAGTGTGGTGAAAGACGTTATAGTGAAGCACAGAGCGGTTCTGCACTTGGGTTGGTGCAGTGTAGTGCAGTGCTGTGCAGTGCGGTGAAGTGTGGTTGTGAATCTCACCATTCAAGCAAGTCCACTTGGGCTGGTGCAGGTCAACCACGCTCTTGGCAACGCTGGTGTAGTGTAGTGGGGTGCAGTGAGTGACATGCGGTACATTGCAGTGCAGTGCGGTGCAGAGTGATAATGCATCTCACCATTCAAGCAAGTCCACTTGGGTTGGTGCAGGTCAACCACGCTCTTGGCAAGAACGCGCCATGTGAACCCGCCTGTGCGGTCCTTGGAGTCTGAAAGAGTACAGGGTGATGTGCGGTGAGATGCAGTGAGATGTAGTGAGATGAGATGCGGTGTATTTAGGTACACAGGCTGGTGCAGGTCAACCACACTCTTGGCAAGAACACGCCATGTGAACCCGCCCGTGCGATCCTTGGAGACTGAAAGGGTAGAGGGTGATGTGCGGTGAGGTGCGGTGAAATGCGGTGAGATGCGGTGAGATGAGATGGGGTGTATTCAGGTACACAGCCTGGTCCACTTGGGCTGGTGCAGGTCAACCACGCTCTTGGCAAGAACACACACGCCATGTGAAACCCCCCGTGCGGTCCTTGGAGTCTGAAAGAGTACAGGATGATGTGCGGTGAGATGTGGTGAGATGTGGTGAGATGTGGTGCATTAAGGTACTCGGATCTGCTTGGGCTGGTGCAGATCAACAAGGGTCAACGATGGTCAACAAGGGTCAACGAGGGCCACAAGGGCCAATGAGGTCAGCCATGCTAATGGCAAAAGTGCGATCCTTGGTCTGATAGAGCAATAATTTTGCGGAGTGATGGGGGTTGATAAGAGGTACACATGACATGACCGACATTGATCTGTGGTGAAGTGCAGTGCAGTGCGGTGCGGTGCAGTGTGGATAAATTCCTTTCTTCAAAGCTCTTACCAATGAAGAAGCCCGAGTCGGAGACGCATTTGGTTGCCGCCCAGGGGAAGGCAGCAGCGATGCGATCGCAGAGAGAAACGACTGCTTGGCCGCCCGCTGAGCTGCCCGACAGGAGAATCTGCGCTGCCGATTTGAACCCGCGATATGATTTCAAATCTGATTGCATTGGGGATGGAAGGGGGAATAATGGAGACAAGGGGCACACATGAAGCATTGTGTAAGGAATTACAATTCCTTACTGTACTCGCATTTTAGCGAGTACAATCCGAACACCACGCGTCAGCCCGGTTCGGCCTACATTTCCGCCCCGAACCACTTCCGAGTCGCCACCGCTCCAATCGCAACACTTTCCGAGCCATCCTAGCCCGACCCCTTCGCCTAGCTAGGATTCCCCTTATAAATTCCCGTCACTTCCTTGTATCGTCATTCTGTAGTTCAGTATTCTCGTTATTCGTTTTACTGCGCACTCTGCAAGTTCATTCATAACACCTACATTGTAAGGGCGTGTTACATTTTTCAAAATCGCCGAAAGTCCGGACGGTTGTCCGGACGCGTGCGAAGATTGCGACGTCGCGCGGTCGCGTTGCGACCAATGCGATGTCGTAAGCCAGACGAAGCTTACGACGTCGTTTCGATTCTGACGAACTTTCTGTCGAAATTGAACGATCTTAGTAACCACATAGTCGTCCGGACAGTGGGCCGTCTGGATGAAAAAAAAAAAAAAAATGTAACACGCCCTAAACTCATCTAAAAAACATGAAACCACTCCCTTTGTGCCAACCACTCCCCTTGTGCCAACCACAACCACACCACTCACCATCCAAAACAGCCCGAACGATCTTCCACCCATCCAGGAAGAGCACCTTGCCCCCCTCCGTGTTCCCGCAAATCTCCAGCACCGCAGTAGACCATCTTTCACCACAACAACAACCACACCACTCACCATCCAAAATAGCTTGTATGATCTTCCACCCATCCAGGAACAGCACCTTGCCTCCCTCCGTCTCCACCCTCCCAGTCGTCCCTGCGAATCCCCCTTCCCTCATTGCAAACCTCATTTCTCCTGCCAATCACGCACCGTCCATGACAGCTCGAACGATCTTCCACCACCCCGGAACAGCACCTTGCCCCCCTCTGCCTCCACCCTGACTTGTGCTATCTCACGCTTCTCCTGCCAATCACTCACCATCCAAGATAGCTCGAACGATCTTCCACCCATCCAGGAATAGCACCTTCCCCCCCTCCGTCTCCACCCTCCCAGTCGTCCCAGCAAACCCCCCACCGTCGCAGTAGATGGGACGGACGAGGTTCCAGTTGTGAAAGGCCGGGTTGATGCTGCTGTTGCTGCTGAGAATGCCCGTGAAAGAAGGGCGGATGACCTGAGGGGGAGTAAAGTGGAAGGGTGATTTTATGGTGTATGTGAAGGGAAAGACAGGCTGGGTTGATTCTGCTGTTGCTGCTCAGAATGCCCGTGAAAGGAGGGCGAATCACCTGAAGGAAGGGGGACGGGGGGAATGTGTGAACGGAAAGAGGGTCCCCCTAAGAATCTCCCCCCCCTCCGTCGCAGTAGATGGGGCGGACGAGGTTCAAGTTGTAGAAGGCCGAATCGATGGTGCTGTTGCTGCTGAGAATGCCCGTGAAGGGCGGGCGGATGACCTGTGGGTATGGGGAAGAAAAAGGGGCGTGAGCGGAAGCGGGAAGGCAGGGAGGGAGAGAATGTCCCTTTTTAAATCCCTTTAAAGGTCTAACAATGCTCAAAGTGCGCCCCCCCCACCGTCGCAGTAGATGGGACGGACGAGGTTCCAGTTGTAGAAGGCCGGGTTGATGCTGCTGTTGCTGCTGAGAATGCCCGTGAAAGAAGGGCGGATGACCTGAGGAGAGAAGGGGAGAGAGAGGGAAACAGTGAAAGGGGTAAGGAGGATGTGGGGAAGGTGGGGAGGGTGGGTAAGGAGAGAAGGTCCCTGCGCGCTCTCCTCCCCTCCGTCGCAGTAGATGGGACGGACGAGGTTCCAGTTGTGAAAGGCCGGGTTGATGCTGCTGTTGCTGCTGAGAATGCCTGTGAAAGAAGGGGGGATGACCTGAGGAGGGGAGAAAGGGGGGAAAGGCAGGAAAGGGGGAGGGGGAGAGGGGGGAAGGGGTAAAGGGAAGGAGGAAGAGCGAAGAGGGAGGTGAGAGGTAGAAAAGCTGCATATGTGTGTGTCTCTGTGTTCGATGCGAGTGTGCGACGCGAGTTTGCACACATGCGCACAGGCTCGTTGCGTACACGCGTACATGCACGCAAGTAACCACATGCACACACGCGCACATATACATGCGTCTGCACATACAGTCGTACTCACACACGCATACATGTGCACACACATTGCTGAAGAGTCATCAGGGTAGAACGTGCTGCTGCCCAGCCGCATCTTGCTCCTCGCCACGCACTCATGTGCACGCTCGTGTGCGCATACACATACACAAAAAACACGCATACACCCAAACACGAATACACTCAAACACGAATACACCCGCTTTCCCTCAAACACGCATACACTCATACACGCATACACTCAAACACGCATACACTCAAACACGCATACACTCAAACACACATGCACTCAAACACACATGCACTCAAACACTCATACACACATACCCTCATAAACTCACCTCACTGTTTGGGTCATCAGGATAGAACGTGCTGCTGCCCAGCCGCGTCTTGCTCCTCTCCACGCACTCACCGGCAGAGACACACCACGCGCCGCCTGGCAAGTAAATATGCCACATGTTTTTACCCGCCCCCGTGCCCGCCCGGAAATAAAACCCTGGGGGGCTGGGGTAAAGAAGGTGGGAGGGTGTGTGGGAGAGTGGGGAGGGGAGGGGAAAAGGAGTGGGGGGGAAAGAGGGGAAGAGGGGGGAAGAGAGAATGACCACACCAATGCTGTTGCCGCGCTCTGTTCCCCCCTTCGGCCTTCCCCCTTTCCCTTCCCCTTCCCCCTACCTGAGGTCGAAGCCTCTCGCCCCCACTGCGTTGTCTGGAAGCAAGATCAGCCGCGGCCTCTCCGCTCCCTTGCTGCAACCTAACCACAACCACCAGCACCGCAACTGCCACCCCTCACCTGCCGTCCAGGTATCTCTCCATCCCTCCTGTTCCCTCCCATCCGCCACCGCAGGAATTTCCCGTCCCACCTCACCTTTCCACCTTCCCCCTTTCCCCCTTCCCCGGTACCTTCCCCCTATCCACTTCCCTCTTCTTCCCCCCTTCCCTCTTCCTCCCCCTTTCCCTTTGTCAGAATCCCAGCCACTAACCACTGGGATAAAAGGGCTTGTTTATGTAGCGGGTGAGTGCGCCCATAACCCCCCAGGCCAACGTGCCTGTAACCCTTCCCTAGGATCAATCGGGGATCACCAGTGGACCTCTGACACCCCCCCGCACTGGGATGCCCGAGGTGCACACACCGGGATTCGAACCCAAGACCTTCGCTCTGATACCATGTCAGAATCCCAGCCACTAACCACTGGGATAAAAAGGCTTGTTTATGTAGCAGGTGAGTGCGCCCATAACCCCCCAGGCCAACGTGCCTGTAACCCTTCCCTAGGATCAATCGGGGATCACCAGTGGACCTCTGACACCCTTCCCCCTCCCCCCCTTCCCCCCTACCTGCCGTCCAGGCATCTCGCGCCCATCGAGTTGTCCGGAAGCAAAATCAGCCGCGGCCTCTCCGCTTGCAGCGGCGGCACCGGCGGCGGGAATCCCGCGAGCAGCGCGAGCAAGTACTGTCGGAAATTCCTGATGCTCCTCGCGCGCGCGTTCTCCTTAAGGTCGCGCGCCTCGATCTCGCGACGCGCCGCCGAAGCGCTTATTTGAGCCGAAAAGGAAGCTGCTCCAGTTTGGGCGGCTGTGGTCGGCGCGAATGTCTGGCCGGCAGTAGTCGGCCCGACTGTCTGGGCGGCTGAAATTGGCGCGATTGTTTGAGCAATTGCTGTTGGCGAATAGCGAGAGAGAAGAGGCGACAGCATGAATAGACATAGCATGAGACGATACATCGAGCTCCTGGTATTCGTCGTCGCCCTGCTCATCCTCATCGCCGTCGTCGCCGCCTTCGACTTCGCAGCTGTCGTCGCCGTCGCCCACGACGTCGCCAGACGACTCACTGCCGCAGTGGTTCTAGTAGCATAAATTCGATCAGTGTGCACTCGTACTCGCGGCGTTGCTCGAGGCGAATTTTGAGTCGACTGAAAGGTCACGGCAGTAGTCCCGCCACCGCTACCAGCGGTTCTACTAGCAATACGCCTCTAATCGCTCTGGAATAATGCCGATCAGCGCGTACTAATCGCGTCGTTCTATCACAGAAGCTCTGATGCCTCTGACAATTGTGCTAGTCGGTTTTGTAAACCACGGCGATCACAGATCCACGGCGGTGGGATGACTTCGCGATCACAGATCCACGGCGTTCATTGGATCGGATCCTCGCAGATCGCCACCCAGATCAAACCAACGTTCGCGTTTCCAATCCGGTTGTTTTTCCCTATCTGCCGGGATTCGCGACGCCGCGGCAGCGCGCAGCGAGTTCTGGAACCACTCAACGGCCGCCAGGGCTGCAGCAGCTTGCTCGTGTCGCCCGCAAATTCTGTGTCAGCGGGGCGCAACAGGTAGTAAGATCTATAGTAGGACTATGAGGATGAAAACGGGCGATCCGCCGTGGAACCTCTCATTCATGTCGTGTTTGCACTGAGCATCACACTCGCTGGCTGGCTGAAATGGCGATCGTTTCGACAGTTGACTCGACGAATGATCTCCCTCGTAGTAGCCTCAGTTCATAACCCAGAGCCGACAACAGCAACAAACGAGTCCGTGGTTTGAGAGCGGCGGCGGTTTGAACGCGGCGCGAGAGGTCGGTAGGTAGCCTGCATATATCCAGTTGGGATGGTGGAGTGCGATTGATCTGGACAGTCAAGTCTAGTGGGGTGGGAACCCGGGGGATGGTGGTTGCCGTGCTTGTTCGTGCTATGCTGTGCGGTTGAGTGCGAATCGTACGAACGCGTGCGACATGTGCGACGAGGCGACTCAAACATGTGGTCTACCGATCAGGAAGGCAACAAGAAGGATGCGATGCCATGAGCTGGACCTTGCTGGAGGGAATTGAGTCGTCCCGTATGACATCGCTTCTGCGAAATGTGTAACATAAATTTCGAAATCCTAAAGTAGGATGTGTTGCGACGAATCTTTGGGAGATGCCAGTCGCAGTCGCCATGGTAGTACGAGTTCCACACCACAGGTTTGTCGCCCGCCATGCCTGTATTTCACCATGCCGGGTTTGGTTTGGAACCTTGAAATTGGGTGAAATGGAAAGCTGTTTTGCTGGTTGGTTCGCCGCGCCGCCGCCGTTTTCAATGGCGGTTGAGATTCAGCTTCAGGATTACAACTGGGGATGACATTGCTTCGGTACGGTATGAAGCGGTCTATTTGCGATTAGAATGGTCGGGAGAGATTAAGCTATGTATTCAGCCATATCTATTTGCGATTAGAATGGTTGTGAGAGATTGGGGAGCTTTATTCAGTCACTTCAGTCACTATTACCCTCTGCAAGCAGGGATAGGATGCAATAGCGTATGAGCTTATCTCTTGTTTACATACGAGCAATATTCAACTAGAAGACAGAAAATGCATAATGAGATTGCATGCACCACACTCACACCAGCAGCACACCAAAGAAGAGGATCAAGCTGCCACAGTTGCAGCAGCACATCCAAAAGTGCATCGCATGGTTCAAGCAATAAAAACAAGAAACCAGATTGTGTCAGCAAAGGTCCACGCTCAGCAAGCAAGCCAAGCAACTAGCTGCTGTCCCAATCTCTACCCTCCTCTTCATCGCTGCCAGAGAAGGAGCTGGCAGCATCGCTGTCAGAGGAGGCCAGGGCATCGGCCACACGGTCGTGCAGGCGTGCGGCAGCCTCAGCAAGGCCCTCAGGGAAGGCCGAGGAGAAGACGCGGACTGTCCCGATATCAGATGTTGCAAAGCCATTGAAGCTGGACCCAGCTGCTTGGGTGTATGCACCCATCTTGGAGAACACCTGCAAGAAGAGAGGAAATTATGAACACATCAGCAGCAGACAACGAACTGGAAAGTCAGATAAACAAGGGCAGAATCCCAGAACCATGGAAACCATAATGAAGGCCATGTCCCAAAAAACATCCAGCCAGGGCTTGGAACCATGTAAGCTCACCAGCCAGTCATCCAGGTCGAGGCGCGGCAGCCACACATCCCTCAGAATCGTGTCCAAGCCATCACACGTCGGCCCAAACACCGTCGAGCGGCACAGCTGCCCCTCCTCAGCCGACTCCTGCCCATCCGCAGCCATCTTGACAGGACGAGCAGAAATAACCGCATGGTCGTACAGCAGGCAGTTCATGGAACCATAGATGCCATCATCAATCCAATACTCCATCACCGCGCCCTTCCCTGCAGCAGCAGACGCATTACCCGCGGACGAGGAGCTTGACGCGTGCTTGGTGAGGGCAGCGAGAGCAGCCGCCTTGTTGGCAGTGGTGTTGCGAGAACGCACGCCAAAGACCTTGGCAGCAAGTGTGAAGGGAGCTTCAGCGAAGAAGCGCCCAGGCTCAGCAATAACACGCACGCCCATCTCCTCTGGGAAATACTTGGCGAGAGCCACGTTCACAGAGTAGCACGCCTTTAGAAACGACATTTCGCCATCAGCAGCACCATCCTCCGCAGCAGCGCTGCTCGCGTAGTCATCATCCTGCAGCCCGTCATATGTGAAGCCTCCTCCGATGTCCAGCAGCGACAGCGGCGCCATGCCCAGCTGCTCCGCCACGTTGAAAATGTCCCTCGCGAGTGCGATCGCGTCTCCAAAGATGCGCGGATCCTTGGCCCCACTGCCCACGTGAAACGCCACGCCCACCACCTCCACGCCCAGCTCCTGCGCCGCCACCAGCAGCTCCGGGCACTCCTCCGCCTCCGCGCCGTACTTCACCCCCATGGGGCAGCGCGCGCCCGGGTCGTCCACGCGCACGCGCAGCACCGCCTGCGCGGACGGGTTCCAGCGGCGCAGCTTCTGCAGCTCCGTGACCGAGTCGAACGTCGTCATGTTCACGCCGGCCGCCGCCGCGAAGCGGATGTGCGCGGGGAGCTTGCAGGGGTTGGCGTAGATAATGCGCGACGGATCCGGGAGGGACCCGCCGCATGCCGCGGCGACCATTTCCATCTCGGCTTTGCTGGCGACGTCGAAGCCAGCGCCGACGGATGCGAGCAGGGAGAGGAGCGCCGGGTCGGGGTTGCACTTGACGGCGTAGAAGGGGTGCACACGTGGCAGCAGCTGCGTCCACGTGGCGTGCAGCTGAAGCGCGACGCCGGCGTCCATCAAGTAGAAGGCGGAGTCCAGGCCGTCGGTCACGCACGCGCGGATGTGAGCGTCGATCGCGGCGGGAGACGCGCCGATGAGAGAAGGCGCGAGATCGGCAACGACGGCGGCGGCCTTGGCGCCGTACAGCTTCTCCGTCTCGGCGACAGCGGCGGAGACAGCACGAGTAAGAACAAGCGGCGACACCTTCTCTTCCAAAGGCTCCTCCAGGACAATGACGTCATCGGAGGAGCTAAGAGACGAGTCGGACCTGAAAGAGTCGAACGAAGGAAGGAGATTGCCAAGCAGCATGTCGCCGCGGAGAGAGCCGCCGCACCCGGCAACCTCGAGGGAGTCGAAGCACACGTACGACACGGCAGCGCCACCGGGGAGCATGTGGCAGCTCGACCCGGCGCAGGCGTACCCACGTGGCGCACTAAGATTGGTCCACGCCTTGCCTCCGACCACGCCTTCAGCAGCGACCTCGCTGGAGTGCACCGCGACGGTCAAGCGACCAGGCAGAAAGGTGCGAGCCGTCTTAGCGACGAGCTCGCCGAGATCGCCGCCAGTCGCCTGCCAGAGAGGCCCCTTCGCGCCGACACCCACGGATCCCATCACCTCGAAGCTCGCATAGCTGAACCCGTCCTCGGGAGTGATGTGCACCGTCGATATGACCTCGCCATCCAGGCCGTTCATCGAGTAGCCGCACGGGTCGAAGTTGAAGTCGTCGATGCGCGAGTGCGGAACGAGATCGCCGATCCCGGACTGCGCCGTCACGTCCGCCGCATCGCCGTAGCCGTTGCTCTTGAAGAAATACTTGGTCGCCGCACGCCCCAGGTCGGTCATGCAGACCTCGACGGTCACGACCGAACCACCAGCCGAACCTGCAGCAACCGCACCAGCGCCAGCAGCTGCGGGAATCACAGCAGCGGGCAGCTCCCCAGCCACGTACACGTGCCACTTCCTGCTTCCGAGCACGTCACCCATGACGTGCGCGCGGCGGTGCTTGAGCCCGCCGAAGTAACCGTCGAGCACCGCAACCTCCTCGTCGAAGCTCCTGTGTGGGGACGGCTGCGCCTCCGGGAACAAGAACGTTCCTCGGGAGTACCGGCAGCGAGCGGGCTCGAGCCCGGCCTCGTCAGCAATCTTCAGCAGCTTCGGGATAGCGTTGAGCAGGCGGGTAGTCCCGCAGGTCTTGATAACAGCGCGAGTCGGGAAGATGAAGAGGCTCGACTCGGAGAGAACATACGCGTCCAGATACTCGTTGGACATCTTCGACACAATGGTGCACTGAGCGTCGTCGAGCATGGCGTCGAGAGCCGCGCGAGAGGCGGAACGCAGACCCTTGCACTTGAGCTCAGGCAGAATGGCCTTCTTCCAGATGAACTCCACGTCGAGGCGTTTCTCAAAACCCTCGAACGCCGGACACGGGAGGCTAAGTGGGGACTCCATGACAAGCAGCAGAGCAGCGTTACCGGTAGAGAGAGAAGATGCGCAGAAGAGTGCGAGAGAAGAGAAGCACCGACGGTACTGTCAGATGTGACAAATGTCACAGTGAGAGCAAAGAAGGACCTTCTAGACGAAAGCACTACCGCGACCTACGCTGCTCTGCAGTGCAGAAGCCCCCGATAACCCGTGTCCAAATATCTACCAACCCCCGAGTCCGTTTTCCCCGAGTCCTAGAACCTCCCGTGCTCGTTACGACGCGAATCTTGGAGTTACAAGGTTAGCTATAATCTAGCAGGGAATATCAGGAGGGCTGGCGAACGCACTGCACACACAAAGATAAAAGAAAACACGACATTGTCAGAAACTGCCTCGTGAAAGAGTGAAAACCATCGCTAGAAAGAAATGATTGGGACGTACGTTGGAGTAAGCAGCAGAGCGGAACATGTCAATGCCTCCCCAGGGGCGAACGTCCTCGATGGTGTAGGTAAGGGGTTGCTCGTAAGCCGTGGCGATAGCGAGGAAGGAGGAGAGATTAGAGGTAGTCGGGTTGGATTTAGACGATGATGTACTGCGTTTACTTAAATTTTTGGAATCCATCATAAGGTCATCGACGCCTGCACAGAGCAACAGGTTATGGAACAGATTAGCTTAACTGGTGCTTTGGAGACATGAGTTTAGCTCTGAAAGGGACAAATCGTCACTCACTGTAAATGGAGGAGAATGATGAGGACTAGGGTGAGCAGCCGAACACAGCTAGAAAGGAAGCTAGCAGGAGTCCACAGCAAAGAGCTCAAACGCGACAATGAGCGAGGACTGCGAACAAGCGAGCTGGAGGATAGAATGGAGGCAAGAAAGAGCAGAAACCCTTTTACCAATGTTCAGGCAGCTAGGAAGGAGAATGATGCGTCTGGAACGCCTAAATAGGCTGGAGAGAGGGTGAGATGAGATGGTCGCCTGACAAACAAGATTGAGATTTGTTCGTTCGGAGCCGAGGAAGAGGGGTCAGGCGAAGGTGGACAATGCATCATCTGATCGGTTGCACTCGGTATCGAACGGCAAGCTGGCCTCCTCTTCCTGTATGCGTTGAAGCCAAAGGCCTGTCTCTCAAGCCCCCAAAAACCCCTTTCCCGAATTTGCTCTGTGCTGTGCACCTGGCCGCCGAACCAAACGCTTGAGAGCTCGTTGCAAAGCTGTCAATGTTGTAGACCAAGTTCAACGGTCCGATTCATTTTTATCGGACGTCAAAGAGAGATCTTGCTTGTGTGAAAGGTGGCTCCGAAATGATTGGGCGATCTTGGCCGTTGATAACTCGAGAGTCCTTCTTTCGATGTGACGGTCGGTCAGATGGTGCACCACAATCGAAACCTGTCCCGGTTCGGACCATATGGGGGGATGCCTGCCTGATTTCATTTTAGCAGAAACCATATCTCTGCAGCCAGGTGTCGGCACCAGCGCTCTTTAGATGCCAGCAGGGAGCGTGTTCGTGGAGGCTAACGAACCGGAGATTGCGTGACCCCTGGCCGCAAGGGCCGCATTTTCTCCCGTGTGTGCCCCAATGATGTGAGTGCCAGTGCACGTCTTCGAGCTGTAAAACCCGTGCCATGAGCGACTATTGCTTGCCAAGTCACTTGTTCGGCTGAACAAACAAAACCCTGCCAGATCATCAATACTGCATGCAAAGAAAACCCAAACCTTTAGGGTAATTTTTGATAGTAACCCCGAGACGGGGAACCCGACCAGCTGCTGGAAAGCGGGCACACCACGTGGTGAGATGTGGTGGAAAGGACACGTCTAGAAATCGAAGGTGCACGGTTCCACCACCTGAAAAGCCGTCAGCCACTCGCCTGTTGGCTCCAGATGGTGTTGGGGGGACGTGACGTGTAAGATGTGATGTACGAATTGTATTTAACCCCGTCGATTCTCCCCGTTACAGAATGGAAACGAACGCTCCGATGAAGGTAATGTATAGCGTTTCAAGCAAGTAGCGGCATGTTCGAAAACCATCATCATGTTAATATAACATATTAATTCCCGAGTAGCACACAAACCATTCAATGTGACTAGCATATGCTACACAACTTGCAACACATACGGCACGTGCCTTTTCCAAGGCTCCCGTCGTACAGATTAGTAGTGCCACTCGTTGTGAGTTGATGAATGTACTTAGTGCCATGCTATGGGCGAGAGTCCTCTTGAGAGCAGAACACCAATAAAGAGATGGTGTTGCGTGATCTCCTATGTGATTCACGTAGTTACCGTTGCGCTGGGCAGGAAGCGATTTCCGACTTGAAAGTCAGGTAGTAGCAATTCAGATGAAAGCGTCCTATTGGAAAACAGAGGGAGGACACGATTTCCCAAAGCTTGTCAGATATTGGAGTGAGAGGCCATGGAACGCACAGCAATCCTGGTATGGTAGTCTGGGAAACCGGGGAGAATGAGGAAGCGCAAGCAGCAGTGGGCCTGGGACAGCTCAACTGACAGGAGATCGGGTGAGAAGGAGCTCTACGGATGCTGGTGGAAAGATAGAGCTGGCAGGAGGAGGGGTGCGAAACGACGATGGTGATGTTGACGGTGCTGCACTGATGTGCATGTTGTAAGCTCCATTGCTGTCCGTAGCACAAGCAGGAAAATGGCGGAGCTTGGGAAGGGCCCACACGAGAGGGGCTCACCGTGTGTGAAGCAGTAGTTACTGCTGGTGCAGCAGTTGCAGCAGGCGAAGCGGGTGCATTTGGGGAAGGGTGCATTTGCAGTCTGGTTGGGAAGCTGTGGGATAACGTTCTGGAGCGGCACTGACAGGAACAATCATGGTTGTTGGTCGTAACCGCAGCAGCTGCAGCAACCCTGAGGCAGCACTTATGGCTATGGCTGTAGCCACGTGTGATGAGGTTGTTTTTGAGACGTCTCAAAAACAACCCTGAGGCAGCACTTATGGAATGGCTGTAGCTGCAGCAGTTGCAACAACCCTGCGCCTCCACAGCAGTGGCAGGTGCATTTGGAGTGGCACTGGCAGGAGCAATCATGGCTACTATGGTTGTAGCTTCAGCAACTGTAGCAACGCTGCTTCTGCTCATTGCTATGATGCTATGGTATGGTAAGGGACCGTCATCTCAGGATTGGTTATTATGCTATGCTGCTATGATGCAGGTGATGGGATTGGGGATGGGCTGGTAATTAGGTGGGGCATGGCGCTACTCCTCGATCTGTTGCTGGTGCTGAAGGTGTTAATGATGGTGTTAACGATGGTGCTAATGATGGTGATGAAGGTGCTAATGCCGGTGCTACTGATGGTGCTGCCAATGGTGTCAATGATGGTGCTTAAGATGGTGATAATGGTGGTGCGAATGATGGTGCTGATGGTGAGAATGATGGCGATAATGCTGGAGGTGACGGCGCTGGTGACTGCGCACATGATGCTCATGGTGATGATGGTGAAGATGTTGCCTCCTTTCATGAGACGCGGAGCCGCCGGCCCCCCGATTGCTCTGTTTTGAGACGTCTCAAAAGACGCCGGACCCTGGCCTGCTCTAATTTGAGACGTCTCAAATGACGCTGGCCCTTGGCCTGCTCTGTAAGTCAAAACTCGCTTCACCATCGCCGCCCGCCGCCTGATGAGCCGCTGCTGGCCGCCGCCGCCGCCGCCGCCGCCGCCGCCGCCGCCGCCGCCGCCGCTGCTGCTGCTGCTGTGGTGGTGACGTTGACGGTGACGGTGACGGTCGCGGTTACCAGGCCTGCTGCTGCTGGTATTGTTACTGGGGGGAGGCGGAGAATAAGCGCGGAAAACCTGCGTGGCAGGGCGAGGTGAGGCCGCGAGATCTGGCGAAGCGAGACGCGCCCGCGAGAGGAGGTGCGGCGAGGCTGCGATGGCGCGTGCGACGAGGCGTCGATCGAAGGGAGGCGAGACGAGGCCGCGGCGTCACGAGATTGTATAACGAGGCGAGGCCTTCAACGGAGGCAACTCCGAGTCGCCAGAGGCGGTCGTATTGAGGGTAGGCGAGGCGAGGCGAGGTCGCGTGGGGTGGCGAGACGGGCGCGCGGGCTGTTCTGTTACCGTCTTAGGGGAGAACGACTCTGTTAAAACGACGTGCGTAAGGCGAAACTGAGAGCGTAGCCAGAGGCGTGGCGTACGCTACTCAAAAAAGGCGTTGGCGTATATGCGTGTATAACACGTAACCGTTTGCTGCTAGAACTTCTGCGTCGAAACATCCCGCTTATCGCGCCGCCGGTTTGCGAGTCTAGGCGTGTGGGTTGCGGGTTTGCGAGTCTAGACGTGTGTCGTAAGCTCACCTAGTGAGACTGGTGCGTGTGCTTCTCGCGATTCCTGCAGTACAGGTCTGTAAACTGTAGAATACAACTGGCGAGGCTGCTGCGCCCACAGCCCTGACTGAGCACTCGTCGAGCCCTTTCTCTGCCGCGCGAGAAAGAACGCGTCTGCGGGTGAATGCGTCGGTGGGCGTGGTGACGTGTGAGATGTGATGTACTCGGTAAATTCAGCTCCGTCATACTGACTTGTTGCGGAGTGGATACGAACGCTCATAATGCAGTTTGCGCCAACCAACTTGTTGTTAAATAATGTTCTGATCCTTAGTGTACCACACCGCAACTAGCATAAGCTGCTCAGTACATCTTATGCAACGTTTTCAGGGTTTACCTTCTACAACGATAATTCCCCTCGGCTGCTAGCATACCCAGTCGTGCTACACGTCTTGAATAGCTTTAGGAACCTAGTAGCCATGCCATGAATGAGTCCTCTTAAGGTCAGAATCCCGATAGACAGAAAGCATTGCATGATATCTTCACATATTTTACAAAATCACTGGCATCAGCTGATGCCTAAAACCCAAGTCAGTTGCTGGAAAAAAAATCATGGAGCAACCTTAGTAGGAACGGCCCATGGGAAAACAAAGGAGGAGGAGCCTTCCCAGAGCTCATCAGCTTTTGGAGTGAGAGGCCATGGCACGCACAGCAATCCTGGTAGCAGCAGCCCACTGGAAAACCGAGGAGAATGAGGAAGCGCAAGCAGCAGTGGGCTTGGCATAGTTCAACTGACAGGGGACCGGGTGAGAAGGAGCTTGACAGACGAGCGATGCTGGCAAATCGACGCTGACAGGAGGAGCGTTGCGGACCGACGATGGTGGTGATGATGACGCACCGATGCACGCGCTATAAGCTGCTGCGCTATCCGTAACACAAGCAGAAAGCGGAGCTGCAGGAATAGGTGCAGCTGGGGAAGGGCCCACCTGAGAAGGACTCCCAGGGTGTGACCTGGCGGGAGCAGCAGTAACCGCCAAAACAGCGGCTGCATGTGAAGCAACCGGAGCAGGCGAAACTGGGGAAGGGCCCATCTGAGAAGGACTCCCAGGGTGTGACCTGGCAGGAGCAGCGGTAACCGCCAATACAGCAGATGCTGCAGGTAAAACAGGCGACGCAGGTGCAGCTGGGGGAGGGTGCACCTGCGTTTCTTCCAGCAGTCTGGTTGGGAAGCTGTGGGACCGTCTTCTGGGGCGGCACTGGCAAGAGCAGCCATGCTGGTGGTGACATTGGCTGCAGCACATGTGATAACCCTGCGTGCATTGAGGTCGTATTTGAGGCGCCTCAAAAACGACCTCAAAGCCATGCTGGTGGTGACATTGGTCACAGCACTTGTGGTACCTCTGCGCCTCCTGATCGCAATGATGCTGGCAATGGGGTTGATGCCGGTGCTGGTGCTGGTAATGCTCATTAGTATGAGATTGCCATGCATGCAGCGGCTCAGCCTGAGCTGACTGCTTTCCTCCCATCATGCGACCAGAAGGGGAAAAATGAGAGGGGGAGTAAGGGGAGGGTGGGTAACAAGTGGAGTAGCAAGCGGAAGGGGTGGAGGAGGAAGGGGAGGAGGAGGAGGAGGAGCGTCTAACCGGCCGTGCACCGGCGGTTGCTCGATTCCACATGGCCAGCCGAACCTCCAGGTTCGCAAACCGCTGATGCTGCGAAGAGGTTCGGCCGCCGAGGCTCGGGTTGGCGCCGGGTTCCAGAGTGAGATGTTGGATGCCGGCCGAGGCGGCGCTGCCGTTGCTGAGGATCGGGGAGGTTCGGCCGCCGAGGCTCGGTTCGCTGCCGCTACCGCCGCTGTCGCCGCCGCCATTGCTGCTGCTGCTGCTGCTGCTGTGATGGGGGTCACAGGTAACAGGTCCGGGAATAAAGTAGTGGTAGTGACCTCACGTGGCTGCTGCTGGTGCAGGTGTTGTTTGTGGAGCCTGTATGCCTGAAATCCCTGCGACATGGTAGGAATGGTGGTATTTGAGGCATCCACATGGCTGCTTCTGCTTCTGCTTCTGCTTCTGCTGCTGCTGCTGCTGCTGACGTCCGCAAGAGTCGACGTCATGCTGACAGCAGTTTTTTGTCTTGAATCCGGCGATCCCGAGCCTGGGATGATCCCAAGCCTGTGATCCAAGCCGGCGATCCCAAGCCTGGGCTAATGGTGTATCTGAGTTGGCAGGGACCGAGATTCACTATGATAGTAGTGAAACTGCAACGCAGCGGCAAAGCAGTTTGACCTACGTTGCTGGAGCTCAGAGGTTGGCACGTGAACGGGATTCAGAGCTGAAGAGACAGAGCTGAAGAGACGACCGTGAAAGTGTGACACTTTCAAAGAGTCAGAGATGAATGTAATAGTAATCAGTGATAAGGTATCAGCGGATCGCCTTGTCAGTGAGGATCGTTGTGGTGCCACTCCGTGTCGTGCTATCGCGGAATCTCGGTGGAAGTAGTATTACTCTCAGTTCCAGCAAAACCCGTAGTAGTGACGGTAGTACTTACTACTCAGAGCAACACTCAGATCAAGGGCTGCTATCAGTAGTAGACTAAAGTCGAAGGGAAGGTTCTCTTGCGATGATGAAATGAAATTGAGGGAATTCTGATGATCCTATATAGTTCAGCTGCGTCATTAAGGGAGGAGGGAGGTCAAGGCGTCAAAAGGTGACAGATTATGGGCTGGGGGGAAGGGGGGAGGCGGAAAGGGGGAGGTGGGGATGGGGGAAGGGGGGGAATGATTCATCCCTCGGGAGTGTTTTCCCACAGAGCCAGGGAGAAAGTGCAAAGCGACCAATCAGATCGCTTGGAAAGGGAGGGGATGTCACGGATGGGAAGATGAGCTCCCCCGGAACTGGCAGGTAGCGGCTGAGCCGCGGGGGAAGTCTTGACGCGCCTAACCGAATTCGATGGTCTTGATTGGAGAGGTTTTGTAGATAGACGCGATGACAGGCAATATTGCGGTGCGGTGGAAGGAAGATCACCGGAAGGCGACAAAACAGGCGAATGGGAAGGTGGCGAGAGGCGGCATCGCGATTCGCGTCGTTCCCAACGGTTGCGGGGGAGGGGTGAGGAGGGCGTTTGAATCGTGATTGGTGAGCCGAAAGACGGGAAAAGCCATAGAGAACACTGTTCCGCTGGCAGAGGAGGCGAGGAGACATTGAGACTTCCGAAAATTCTGTAGCAATTTGCGATGAAGACTGGCGATTACGTGACCAGGCAGCATAGGGTAATGGCTGATCTCGTCGGTTAGTAAATACGACCATTACTAAGATCAAATCCTAGTAGCTACATAGGTTTATGCCGTGCGCTGGAACTAATCAAGAACTGTGCATTACACATGGAGTTATTACAAGCCGGTGAAAAGGGAATTTCGACATACAGTTCGGAGCAATCGGTTACAATAGTGTAGCAGGCGTAGTGTACTGCACACACAATTTTGTGGCAGCGAGAGAAGGCTGTGACCACAAGCGCGCCGGTGCGAGGTAGGTGTAGAGGAACAAGGGGGAAGAGGGAGGAAATAAGAAATAAAATGTGCAAGCTACTGTACTAAGGTTGTGGCGGAGAACTGAGACAAGACGAAAGCTGCAGAGCAGATCTCCAACACAGAAAGAGGAATGCAGAATGGCAGAAATGTTGTTGTGAAGAAGCAGAATGGAGAATTTTGAAGTTTGTGGTGAGTGATAGGCATCCTAGCACAGTAAACTTGAGAGAAACAACGCATTCAGTTTGGAATTGTCTCAAACTGCCTAGACATAATCGCAGGGGTCAGGGGTAGTTCCATCCATGGGAAGTAAAAACACAGTTTTACTAAAACTTAATTCGGATGATCTTAGAAGGTTTAAATTCTTTGGAGAATCGGATACTCATACTCTATCCGTACAGAACTGGCTTGAAAGGAACTGTCTGTTTGGGGCGATATAGCGCTTTAATCTGTCGAGGCGGCTAAGTGGCCCGAACTAAAAGGTGGAACGCAGAGTTCGTAAATATTAGCCCTGGAATCTCCAGCACGGACCAGGGCTGCTCTCTCGCAGGATTCGACACCAGGAGGCGAATACCCCTTGACAGAACGGCTACACCAAGTTACAGTCTGACTGTAATTCCACTGACGCGCTGGACATTCTGTCAAGACAAGCCCACCCTTGATTGTGTCGTATCGTGTCGTGTCGTCCGTGTCATCAGGGGCTGTGGATTGGGGCGGCACGAAGAAATGCTGTGGATTCGATTCAAACGTTCGTGAAACAGTGTACGCTTGACCTGACATGGAAAATGGCGAACGTACGTGGTCTCATCACGTCCATTCGTTTCATCTTGTCCAAACCCGATACACCGTGGCCTGTGGTATGTAGTAAAATATCGGATTGTCGAATTGGAATCAGGCTGGTTGTGAATCTACGTCAGCAAGTGTAGTCAAGCCATCCTTGGCAAGCGGTTCACAACCAGTTTACCTAAAGTAACCTATCCTTCGTAATTAGTTTTCCAAAATATAAGGCAGCCACCATTGCACATGTGAGCTCCTCTAAAGAACCTGCTTCGTCTTTTGTGAGCTCCTAGGAAAATACAGTAAGTAAGCTGGCTGACCCCCCTCTAATCTCTTCAACCATATCAACCCTCTTCCTGCTATCCTCCTCCCGTCAACCTTCCGCCTCTAACCCCACCTCTCAATCCCTCCTCTTCCTCCTCTGCACCTCCCTCCTCTCCCTTCACCAGGCCTTCAATCAACATCCACATCCTCCCCAGGTTCAACCAGCCTCCCTCCCTCTCTCCCTCTGTGTCTCTTTCTTCCTCCTCCCCTCCCCTCATCTTCCATCCTGTTAACCCTCCTCCACTCACCCCTCCTCCTCCTCCTCCTCCTCCTCCGCACCCCCCTCCTCTCCCTCCACTATCCCATCCATCAAAGCATCTACATCCTCCCCCAATTCAACCAGCCTCCCTCTCAGCACCTCCACCTTCTTCTCCTCCTGCCCCAAACACACCAGCAAATCATTCAGCTCCGTCTCACTCTCCCTCTGCGCCTCCTCCCGAGCCTCCTGCCGAGCCGCCTCCACCCGCTCCTCCACTTGAGCTTCGGGCACCCCCGAGCCTGCTCCTGCCCCCGCCGAACCTCCAGCTGCGGCAGCAGCTTCGGCCGAAGCCAGGTTGGCTCGGAGGGTTTCGGTGGTGGATTGGAGGGTTTTGACCTCCCCTTCTAGTCTGAGGTTCTCCTGCTCTAGACTGTGATATGCCATTGATAGCGCCTGCAGGTCTGCCTCTTTGCCCGCTGCCACTTGCCGCACCTAGGGGGAAAGGGGGGTGAGAAGGGGAGGGGAAGGGACGGAGCGGTGGTGAGGCAATTGGTAATACCTCCCCTTTTACTGTGGAAGGCCATTGAGAGAGCTTGCAGGTCTGCCTCCTTGCCCGCTGCCACTTGCCGCACCTGGGGGGGGGGAAGGGGGGGGGAGGAGGGGAGAGGAAAGGATGGAGCGGTGGTGAGGCAATTGGTAATACCTCCCCTTCTAGTCTGAGATTCTCCTGCTCCTGCTGTGCTAGGCCATTGAGAGAGCTTGCAGGTCTGCCTCCTTTCCCGCTTCCACTTGCCGCACCTACAAGGAGCAGGAGGAGGGGGGAAAGGGGAGAGGAAGGGAGGGAGTAGTGGTTAGGCACAGGGTAACACCTCCCATTCTAGTTTGAGATTCTCCTGCTCTAGTCTGTGCTAGGCCATTGATAGCGCCTGCAGGTCCGCTTCCTTGCCTGCTGCCACTTGAAGCACCTGCGAGGGAGGGGGAAGGATAGGGGAGTCAGAGAGAGGAAGCGGAGAAGGGAGGGAGGGCAGGAACGAGCAGTGGTGAGGCAAATGGTCATGTCCCCTTCTCTAGTCTGAGGATCTCTTTCTCTAGAATGTGGTGGGCCATTGATAGAGCCTGCAGGTCTGCTAACCTGTACCAACTACCCACCGACCCAACCTCCCACCCACCCGCTACCTAACTCAGATAGACCTGTATTATACAAACACACCACATACCAACACATGCATGCCGCAGCAGCAACACCCACCCCACCTGCATCAGTTCACCCATCAATGTCTCCTGCTCCCCTCTGAGCGCCGCGACGCTTGCTTGTGTATCTGCACAACATTAATACAATAAACACCACCGTACCTGCACAACATTAATACAATAAACACCACCGTACCTGCACAAAATTAATACAATAAACACCACCGTACCTGCACAACATTAATACAATAAACACCACCGTACCTGCACAACATTAATACAATAAACACCACCGTACCTGCACAACATTAATACAATAAACACCACCGTACCTGCATTAGCTCGTTCATTAGCGTCTCCTGCTCCCCTCTGAGCGTCGCCACGCTCGCTTCTCTTATGTGAGTGTACCTATCGTAATATGCACAAACACACACCCCACACACCACCGTACCTGCATCAAGTCGTTCATTAGCGTCTCCTGCTCTCCTCTGAGTGTCGCCACGCTCGCTTCTGTACCTGCACAATACTAATACAATAAACACCACCGTACCTGCACAATACCAATACAATAAACACCACCGTACCTGCATTAAGTCGTTCATTAGCGTCTCCTGCTCCCCTCTGAGCGTTGCCACGCTTGCTTCTGCCTCTGCCAGCTGGCGTCGGGCAGCTTCCAGCTCAGCATGGGTCGGCGCCGAGCCCGTGCCGTCGGCTGACGTGGCGGCCTGTGATTGGTCGCTGGCGCCGGCACCAGAAGAGGGGGATTGCGGGGCGAGTTGCATGGCGTCCTTAGCAAGGGCCACGTTGCGACTGCGCAGGTGCTGTGCGGGTGGGGGAGAGGGTCGGGCAGGAGGGAGAAGAGAGGGAAAAAAGCGGATAGAGGGAGGTGAGATGCATGGCAGGTGCCGTAGGTGGGAGAAGAGGGGCTGTGGATGGTGGGCATGTGGCTGTGGTTGATTTTGAGGCGCCTCAAAATACACCTCACTGCTCGTTGTATTAGGAAAGAGGAGGTAAACAAGGGGAGTGCAGACGTCCATTGCAATGGCCAGATGGTGATGGGAGGTAGGAGGGCGGGCGGGGGCATGGGTATGCTTTTGAGTCGACTCAAAAGTAGGACAGCGGGCGGGGGCAAGGGAGGGACGTACCTGCAGCTCCTGATGCTGCGACGGCACCATTGCTCTCAGCCTCCCTGCATACTCCCCCTCACTCATTCACGAGTCAACTACACAAACAACAGGGGCCTAGAGCATACAGAGCATACAAGGGCTGGCAGGGAGGGACGTACCTGCAGCTCCTGATGTTGCGACGGCACCATTGCTCTCAGCCTCCCTGCATACTCCCCCTCACTCATTCACGAGTCAACTACACAAACAACAGGGGCCTAGAGCATACAGAGCATACAAGGGCTGGCAGGGAGGGACGTACCTGCAGCTCCTGATGTTGCGACGGCACCATTGCTCTCAGCCTGCCTGCATACTCCCCCTCACTCATTCACGAGTCAACTACACAAACAACAGGGGCCTAGAGCATACAGAGCATACAAGGGCTGGCAGGGAGGGACGTACCTGCAGCTACTGATGTTGCGACTGCACCATTGCTCTCAGCCTGCCTGCATACTCCCCCTCACTCATTCATGAGTCAACTACACAAACAACAGGGGCCTAGAGCATACAGAGCATACAAGGGCTGGCAGGGAGGGACGTACCTGCAGCTACTGATGTTGCGACTGCACCATTGCTCTCAGCCTCCCTGCATACTCCCCCTCACTCATTCACGAGTCAACTACACAAACAACAGGGGCCTAGAGCATACAGAGCATACAAGGGCTGGCAGGGAGGGACGTACCTGCAGCTCCTGATGTTGCGACGGCACCATTGCTCTCAGCCTCCCTGCATACACCCCCTCACTCATTCACGAGTCAACTACACAAACAACAGGGGCCTAGAGCATACAGAGCATACAAGGGCTGGCAGGGAGGGACGTACCTGCAGCTCCTGATGTTGCGACGGCACCATTGCTCTCAGCCTCCCTGCATACTCCCCCTCACTCATTCACGAGTCAACTACACAAACAACAGGGGCCTAGAGCATACAGAGCATACAAGGGCTGGCAGGGAGGGACGTACCTGCAGCTACTGATGTTGCGACGGCACCATTGCTCTCAGCCTCCCTGCATACTCCCCCTCACTCATTCACGAGTCAACTACACAAACAACAGGGGCCTAGAGCATACAGAGCATACAAGGGCTGGCAGGGAGGGACGTACCTGCAGCTCCTGATGTTGCGACGGCACCATTGCTCTCAGCCTCCCTGCATACTCCCCCTCACTCATTCACGAGTCAACTACACAAACAACAGGGGCCTAGAGCATACAGAGCATACAAGGGCTGGCAGGGAGGGACGTACCTGCAGCTCCTGATGTTGCGACTGCACCATTGCTCTCAGCCTGCCTGCATACTCCCCCTCACTCATTCACGAGTCAACTACACAAACAACAGGGGCCTAGAGCATACAGAGCATACAAGGGCTGGCAGGGAGGGACGTACCTGCAGCTCCTGATGTTGCGACGGCACCATTGCTCTCAGCCTCCCTGCATACTCCCCCTCACTCATTCACGAGTCAACTACACAAACAACAGGGGCCTAGAGCATACAGAGCATACAAGGGCTGGCAGGGAGGGACGTACCTGCAGCTACTGATGTTGCGACGGCACCATTGCTCTCAGCCTCCCTGCATACTCCCACTCACTCATTCACGAGTCAACTACACAAACAACAGGGGCCTAGAGCATACAGAGCATACAAGGGCTGGCAGGGAGGGACGTACCTGCAGCTACTGATGTTGCGACTGCACCATTGCTCTCAGCCTGCCTGCATACTCCCCCTCACTCATTCACGAGTCAACTACACAAACAACAGGGGCCTAGAGCATACAGAGCATACAAGGGCTGGCAGGGAGGGACGTACCTGCAGCTCCTGATGTTGCGACGGCACCATTGCTCTCAGCCTGCCTGCATACTCCCCCTCACTCATTCACGAGTCAACTACACAAACAACAGGGGCCTAGAGCATACAGAGCATACAAGGGCTGGCAGGGAGGGACGTACCTGCAGCTACTGATGTTGCGACTGCACCATTGCTCTCAGCCTCCCTGCATACTCCCCCTCACTCATTCACGAGTCAACTACACAAACAACAGGGGCCTAGAGCATACAGAGCATACAAGGGCTGGCAGGGAGGGACGTACCTGCAGCTCCTGATGCTGCGACGGCACCATTGCTCTCAGCCTCCCTGCATACTCCCCCTCACTCATTCACGAGTCAACTACACAAACAACAGGGGCCTAGAGCATACAGAGCATACAAGGGCTGGCAGGGAGGGACGTACCTGCAGCTCCTGATGTTGCGACGGCACCATTGCTCTCAGCCTCCCTGCATACTCCCCCTCACTCATTCACGAGTCAACTACACAAACAACAGGGGCCTAGAGCATACAGAGCATACAAGGGCTGGCAGGGAGGGACGTACCTGCAGCCCCTGATGCTGCGACGGCACCATTGCTCTCAGCCTCCCTGCATACTCCCCCTCACTCATTCACGAGTCAACTACACAAACAACAGGGGCCTAGAGCATACAGAGCATACACGGGCTGGCAGGGAGGGACGTACCTGCAGCTACTGATGCTGTGACGGCACCATTGCTCTCAGCCTCCCTGCATACTCCCCCTCACTCATTCACGAGTCAACTACACAAACAACAGGGGCCTAGAGCATACAGAGCATACAAGGGCTGGCAGGGAGGGACGTACCTGCAGCTACTGATGTTGCGACTGCACCATTGCTCTCAGCCTCCCTGCATACTCCCCCTCACTCATTCACGAGTCAACTACACAAACAACAGGGGCCTAGAGCATACAGAGCATACAAGGGCTGGCAGGGAGGGACGTACCTGCAGCTCCTGATGTTGCGACGGCACCATTGCTCTCAGCCTCCCTGCATACTCCCCCTCACTCATTCACGAGTCAACTACACAAACAACAGGGGCCTAGAGCATATAGAGCATACAAGGGCTGGCAGGGAGGGACGTACCTGTAGCTACTGATGCGGTGACGGCACCATTGCTCTCAGCCTCCCTGCGTACTCCCCTTCGCTTCCCCCCACATCCGTTAGAGAGAGAGGGTAAAGAAAGATGGTTTGAAGTGGCTACGAGAGGAGTGGAATGCGGTGGAGAGGGCAGGGAGGGACGTACCTGCAGCTCCTGATGCTGCGACTGAACCATTGCTCTCAGCCTCCCCGCGTACTCCCTGTCAATCTTTTATTCCACTAGAAAACAAGGGTAGCAATGGAGTTACATCGACCTGCAGATGGTTTCGAGGGATGGAGTGCGGTGAACCTACCTGCAGCTCCTGATGCTGAGATTGTACCATTGCTCTCAGCCTCCCCGCATACTCTCCCTCGCTCTCCCCCTCCTTCCGATTCACATCCACCGCACCCCCTCCCCCACCTTCCCCCTCCCCACCCCCGCCTCTCGGCATCGAGAACAGCTGCACCACTCTCAACCGCACTGCCTCCTCCAGCACCAGCACCGACCGAACAAACTCGCGGTCATAAAACGAAGCAATGGGCGGCTCAAAGTCCAAAATCGAAGCGCTAGAAACAGGAGGCATGCGGCTTGCTGCTGCCACAATCCCAGCAGAAGCAGAGGCAGTGGCAGAAGAGGCAGAAGCAGAGCCTACCCCACCTTCCTCTGTGATCTCACTGTGCTTTCCCCCACTGCTGCTGCCGCCCCCTCCCCCAGAACTACCTCCCCCTGCTCCCCCCGCTCCCCCATCTCCCCCCGTTCCCCCTCCCCCTCCCCCAGCAGCTGCCTCTGCAGCAGCAGTGCTTCTCGTGAGCGGCTTCGGCGCCCGCGGCCCCGCTCCCCCCGCAAGGAAGTACGGGTCCCGCTTCAAGTCCTCTATCCGGGCAAAGAAAGCAGCAAGGCCGATGCGTTGGGTGATTATATCCACCACTGTGGCTGCGTCCGTGGGACCTGTGTTGTCGTTGTAAACAACGCACGCGCCTAGGACGAGAGAGGCTAGGCCCCCTACATGCACCGCTACCCCTCCTGCTCCTCCTGCTCCTGCTCCTGCTCCTGCTGCTCCTGCTGCCTCGTCTGCCCCTCTCCCGTCCAACTCTCCTCCGCCTCCTCCGCCGCTTCGTTTCCTGTCACCTGCAGCGTCGTACCCATCGGAATACCCATCCCCGTACCCTCCCCTGCTCGATCCCCCATGTTCCTCCCCATCCTCTCCCGTACCGCCACCTGGCAGTGCAGCGGCGGCGGCGGCTGCTGCTGAGCTGGCGGCGCTGACGAGGCCGACGAGGAACGGCAGGTGGCCGGGCGGCGCGAGGAAGGCCGTGACAGCTGGCGGGCAGTCGGAGAGCCACGTCAGCAGCAGGCGGAGCAGCACGGGTTGAAGCCAGACGGCCGACGGGGAGGAGGAGGAGGAGGAAGAGGAAGAGGAGGAGGAGGAGGAGGAGGAGGACGAGGAGGAGGAGGAGGGAGTGAGAAGAGGCCGATTGGTGGTGCGAGTGCGGGTGCGAGGAGGTGGGAAGGGGAGGAGAGGGAGGGGCGGCGGCGGCAGCGAGATAACGCATGATGCGAGGCATGAGGAGCTCGGGAGGGGCGAGGGCGGAGGTGGGGATGTGCAGGGGGATGCGCAGCACTCGCTCCTTGGCAGCAGAGTTGCCGGTGAGGAGGTGCGAGAGCACACTGGCTGCACGACAGCTCCCCTCCAAAGCTTGCTCGCTCTGGCCTGCTATGAGTGCGCGCACCAAGATTCTGGTTGAGGGGGAGAAAATGGAGAAAGGAGAGACGGTTTTGACCTCCGGAAGAGGAGGGGGATGCGCAGCACTCGCTCCTTGGCTGCTGAGTTGCCCGTGAGGAGGTGCGACAACACACTTGCAGCACGACAGCTCGCCTCCAAGGCTTGCTCGCTCTGGCCTGCTATGAGTGCGCGCACCAAGATTCTGGTTGAGGGGGAGAAAATGGAGAAAGGAGAGACGGTTTTGACCTCCGGAAGAGGAGGGGGATGCGCAGCACTCGCTCCTTGGCTGCTGAGTTGCCCGTGAGGAGGTGCGACAACACACTTGCAGCACGACAGCTCGCCTCCAAGGCTTGCTCGCTCTGCCCTGCTATGAGTGCCCGGACCAAGATGCTGGTATGCCGTTGGGGAGGAAGGGAGGAGAGGGAGGAATTAAGTTGCCCGTGAGGAGGTGCGACAACAAACTTGAGGAGGTGAGAGAGAACGCTGGCTGCCCTGCAGCTCGCCTCCAAGGCTTGCAGACGAATGAGGCAGGATGGTAGGGGAGAGGTAACGCATGATGCGAGGCATGAGGAGTTCGGGAGGGGCAACTACTCTCTTGTCCTCAACCATCATCACACTCGCCCTCACCCTCCACACGCACCCTCCAAAGGTAAGATTCGCTGCGTCATCAGCTGCATCAGCCCCCATTGCACCTCCTCCTCGCTTCCCCTTGCCCGCGACGCCTTGAGGCAGCGGGGTGATGGTGGATGCTAGCATGGTCTGCCCCTCGCTGTTGCCCTGCAGGGAGAGGCCACAGGGGCCAACAAGAGAACGGGGGGGGGGGGGAGATAGGGATGGCGTGGTGCGAAACAATAACCCTGGGATGCCTTGAGGCAGAGGAGTGATGGTGGATGCTAGCATGGTCTGCCCCTCGCTGTTGCCCTGCAGGGGGGGGGAGGGGATGAGTGAATAAGGGGGGTAAGGGTGGCAAGGGCAAGGATAGGGAATGGTGATGGGGTAACTTAGTGACGCCTTGAGGGAGAGGAGTGATGGCGTGGAGGCTAGCATGGTCTGCCCCTCGCTGTTGCCCTGCAGGGGCACAAAATGGGCACAAAGGGAGTGGGGAGAATAGAGTTAGAATCCGGGGAAACAGGGAGGGGGAGTGGGGAGAATAGAGTTAGAATCCGGGGAAACAGGGAGGGGGAGTGGGGGAGCGTGGTGATGGTGGATGCTAGCATGGTCTGCCCCTCGCTGTTGCCCTGGAGGGGGGGAGACGGGCAAGGGGAGGAAAGGAGAAAACTGTTCAGGGTACCGTCCCCTTTCTACCCCTGAACCTCCCAATCTCCTTCACACGCACCTCACGGAAGCACCGAATGACATAGTCAGCAGCAGAGCTCTCCCCCATGGTACTCGCCCTCAGCGCCACCCTGTTCCCCCCCATCTCCCATTCCTCCCACACATGCAACTCACAACCCCTTTCCACCCCCACACGCACCTCACAGAAGCATCTGATGACATAGTCAGCAGCAGAGCTCTCCCTCATGGTACTCGCCCTCAGCGCCACTCTTAGCACACAGTGCAGCGCCGGCTCCATCTCCTCACCCACGCCCCTGCATCGCCTCCAGCACCTTGGTACAACCTGGTACCATGTTGCTACCTGGCATTACCTCTGAACCTTCCAATCTCGTTAAATTTAACCCCTTAATACGCACCTCACAGAAGCATCGAATAACATAGTCAGCAGCAGAGCTCTCCCTCATGGCACTCGCCCTCAGGGCCACCCGCAGCACACAGTGCAGCGCCGGCTCCATCTCCTCACCCACGCCCCTCAACAACCCCTCCTCCTCCTCCCCTTCCTCCTCCTCATCCCCTCCCCACCCACCCTCCCCTCCTCCCCCTCCCCGCCTCCCTTTCCTCGGCCCCCACCCAGCGTCCCGATACAGGAAAGTCGTCGGATCCGCCCTGCTAATCAGCTTACTGCCAAGCTCCTCCCGATTTGCAGCATGCCCCAGCACCAACCCTCCCAGAGCCTTCAACGCCTGCGTGCGAATCGCCGTGGAGTTAACCAATGGGTCAAAGGCGAGAGCTAACAGAGAATCCATCAGCTTTGCGTGGCCTAGTAAGGTTTGGTTGGCGATCAGGTTTGTGTCGTCTTTCGGAGTGGCCGCGTGGGGGTTTCGGGCGAGCAGCAGAGCGACTGTTTCGAGCCCACAGAGGAGATTTGCTGCCTTTTGCCGGGTCAGAGGCTCTGTTCTCTCCATAGTGCTGCTGCTGCTGCCACCTCCGCCGCCGCCGCCGCTGCCGCTGCTGTTGGTATTCTCGTTGCTGCTGCTGGTGGTAGTGCTGGTGCTGTTGCTGCCGGCGCCAGCGGCAGCGGTGGCGTATTTTCGGAGGGAGAGGAGCAGCGCAGGGATGCGGGACAGGCCGAGGGTTTCCCGGAGGAAGATTTGGTTCGATACGTTGGAGCGGAGGAGGTTGTTGATGAGCTCTATGCAGTCCTGCACCACGATGCCTCCATCCGCCCCTCCCTCGTCTCGAATGATGTTCAACGCCCGCTCAAAGGCGCCCTCGAATACCACTATCTTTTGGATCTCCTGTTGAGAGAGGGAGGAGGAGACAGGGGGAGAGGGGGACACGGGAGCAGGGAGAGAGGGAGAGAGAGTGAGAGAAACTGGGAGAGAGGAGAGGGGAGTGAGGGGAGCGTTGGAGCGGAGGAGGTTGTTGATGAGCTCTATGCAGTCCTGCACGACAATGCCCCCATCCGCCCCTCCCTCGCCTCGAATGATGTTGAGCGCTCGCTCGAATGCCCCCTCGAATACCACTATCTTCTGGATCAAGGCAGCTTGTGAGGTTACCCAACGCTATTGTCTCATTCCTTTTCTACACACCTCGGCAGAGCGTGTGAGGTTGATCATGAGAACGAGAGCCTCGTTGCACCCTTCCCCCCACCCTTCCAGCACAGCCCTTACCCAACGCTATTGTCTGTGCCTTCAGCCCTTCCGCTCTTGTCTCAACGCACCTCAGCGGAGCGTGTGAGATTGATCATGAGAACGAGAGCCTCGTTGCACCCTTCCCCCCACCCTTCCAGCACAGCCCTTACCCAACGCTATTGTCTCATTCCTCTTCAACGCACCTCAGCGGAGCGTGTGAGGTTGATCATGAGCACGAGTGCCTCGTTGCGAATCACCTAATCATGCCATGTGCCATGTGCCACGGAACAAGCCCGCAATTTCATGCCATGCCATGCCATGCCATGCAATGCCATGCCATGCGATGCAATGCAACCCAAGCAGCATGTCACAATCAGGCGCACGATTTCAGAACCATCCCATGCAGTAACAGTGATATTATACGTAGAGCAATTAGTTGGGACGTCTCAGAAGAAGCGTGCAAGCAACAATGCTGGTGAAAAAGGAAAGAATAACGTTGGATAAGGGTTGAAAGGGAAAGAAAGGGGGGATGGATTGGAAAGGGGGCGTGGGCGGGTGGAACAGTGAGACTGGAAACGAACATACAGCAACAGAGAGCGAAAGAATAGCGTTCAGTTAAGGGTTGGGGGGGAAGGGCTGGGGTGGACGGGCGGGTGGAAGGGAGGGGTGGAATGGGAAGGGGGCAGAGGTGGGGGGGACGGGGGCGGGTGGAACGATGAGAGTGAAAAAGAACATACAGCAACAGAGAGCGGCAATCTCACAGAAACAGAGTAGCAGTTCTGCTAGGCCAGCCTTCTCCTGGGCTATTGACCTCTCCTCTCCTCTCATCGCCTCACCTCCCTCTCATTGAGTGCCATCATATCCATGAGCCGCCCCACACCCAAAGTCCAAAAAGCTCAAGCCCCAAACCCCGAGCCCCACCTCCTACGTGCCCCACACTTTACAAGTCCCAGACGCTAAGAGTCTCATCGCCTCACTTCTTCCTTATTCAGCGCCATCATATTCATGAGCCGCCCCAAGCCACCCCAAGCCCATAGCCCCACGCCCCAAGACCAACACCCCAAGAGCCCTGCCCCGGGCCCTCTGTGGACTCTTGACCTCTCCTCTCATCGCCTCACCACTCTCTCATTCAGTGCCATCATATCCATGAACCACCCCACGCCCCACGCTCCCAGAGCCAAAAGCCCAAAGCCCAAGTGCATGAAGCCCATCGCCTGCGCCTCACCTCTCTCTCATTGAGTGCCATCATATCCATCAGCCGCCCCCAGCCCAAAAGACTGTAGCGTCAAGCCCAAAGACCCTAGCCCCACACCACATCCTTCCCACACTTCACTCATAGGGACCCCCCACACGCCCATTGCCTCACCTCTCTCTCATTGAGCGCCATCATATCCATGAGCCGCCCCACGCCCTGTGGGATCACCAATATCGCCTCCTGTAGCCTGCCATGCGCCATGCCATGCGTCATGCCATGCAACCATATCATGTCATCAAAAGACCAAACCAATCACACACCACGGGCCATGTCAGCACAAATGCCATGTCAGCACGAATGCCATGTCAGTGCACATGCATGCCAGCCCAAACGCAGGCAAGAATGTAAGATTCTCATGCAAACACACACCGGTGGGGCGTCTCAACAGGGAATGTTGGACTTGCTGTTGAGACGCCCCACCGGTGCTGAATACGAAGGCGCTGACTTGCTCATGTTTCCATGGCAAATTTTTATTGGTGTAACAAAAATAACGTCTCATCACACGATGAGGTGTCTGAGCAGGAAACCACAGGTGAGGGCACTATTAGAGGCGTCTCAAAACAGAAAGTATGTCTGCATGCCCCGGTCTCACCTGTGCGGGCAGTTGGAGAGGAGGATTGTGAGCAGCTGAACGGTGTGGTAGCGAATGTAAAAATCCTCCTCCTCCTGTTGGGAGCGCGCGATGGAGAGAGTGGGGAGGGGAGAGACGAACGACAACGAGCGGAAGAGAGGAGAGGAAGACAAAAGGATGGTGAGCAGCTGCACGGTGTGGTAGCGAATGTAGAAATCCTCCTCCTCCTGTGGAGGTGAGGGCGGGGGGAACAAGGCCAAAAGAAATAGATGGGCGGAAGGGAGGATGAGGAGCGGGGGAAGCAGGGGTGGAGAGAAGGATGGTGAGCAGCTGCACGGTGTGGTAGCGAATGTAGAAATCCTCCTCCTCCTGTAAATGTGTTTGTTCATAGAAGTGGGAGAACGGAAAACATAACAAGGAGAGGAGGAGAGGAGGATGGTGAGCAGCTGCACGGTGTGGCAGCGAATGTAAAAGTCCTCTTCCTCCTGTTGGTGACAGGCGTGTAATATTAGGAAAACGGGGAGGAGGAGAGGAAAAGTCGGTAATCAGCAGCTGTACGGTGCGGCAAGGATGCTGAGATGATCAACTTAGAGCTCGCGGGAAACGAGCTTCAAGTTGATCACCCCTGGAGCCACCCGCGGCTGCTGCTGGCGCCCTGCCACGCCAGACACCCCCCCTGCTGCCCTGCTAGGTTCCCATACTGCCACGCACCAAAATCCCCCCCCCTCCTTACAATTCCACTCACCAGCAGTGCCAGCAGCAGTGCGATGCTGTGGGGTTCACGCGCAAAGAGCTCCGATTGATCACCCCTGGCGCCACCCGCTGCTGCTGCCCTGCCCTGCTAGGCACTCCCCGCACAACCCCTAACCAACATCTCCCCCCAGTACACGGCGACTCACCAATAATGCCAACAGCAGCGCGATGCTGTGTGGCTTGCGGGCGAAAAGCTCCGAGTTGATCACCCCTGGCGCCACCCGCTGCTGCTGCCCTGCCAAGCCCCTGCCCCCTCGCTCCCCTCCCCCTCCCGCTGGCTGCCCGCCCTCCCTTGCTCGCACTCCCCTCGCCCTCGCGACTCACCAGCAGCGCCAGCAGCAGCGCGATGCTGTGGGGTTCCCGAACAAAGAGCTCCGAATTGATCACGCCTGGCGCCACCCGCTGCTGCTGCTGCCCTGCCAACCCCACCCCCCCCCACCCCGCTGCCCAGCCCACCTTCCCCCCCTGCTGTCCTGCTAAGCCCCGCGCTTCCACTCACCAGCAGTGCCAGCAGCAGTGCGATGCTGTGGGGTTCACGAGCAAAGAGCTCCGAGTTGATCACCCCTGGCGCCACCCGCTGCTGCTGCTGCTGCTGCTGCTGCTGCTGCTGCTGCTGCTGCTGCTGCTGCTGCTGCTGGCCCCACTCCCTCTGCTCCGCGCCCCCTCCTCCTGCCCCTGCTGCCAACCCTGCCACCAGCACCTCTAGCGCTCCCCGTACCTGAGAAATAAAAAAACGTTAGGAAAACAAAAAATAAAATAAAACAAGAAATAACTCAGGAATGTAGATCATCGCGGCTAGTTCTCCCCGCCCTGATGCTTCTAATGATCAGATCATCACGCCTATAGAGTCACAAAGAAGGTGATAAGGGCAGACAGAAGCATTGGGGCGGGATTGGGGATAGGGGACGGGGGATGGGGAATGAGGGATGGGGGAAGAGAATGTGTTGAGAAACATCCAAGGGAGTAAGAGGCATGTCGCAGTCATCACTCACTTGCTCTCTCATTCCCTCACACCCCTCACCTGACCACTCACTCACTCGCTTACTCGCTCACCCGCTCACGTGTTCACTCCCTTATTGACTTGTTCAGTCACTCCCCCAGTCACTCACTCCCTCCCTCCCTCACTCACTCACTCACTCACTCACTCACTCACTCACTTTCTCACTCATTCCCTCACTCACCAGGTCCACGTCTTCTCGGTCCTCCCGCAATACGGATAGCAGCACGGGTATACCTGCCACGTCACACGCACTCACACAGGCACACGCAAAAGCATGCACGCGCGCGTGTGCACACACACAGGCACACGCACACGCACACGCACACAGGCACATGCACACGCACACGCACACGCACACACAGGCACACGCACACAGGAACACGCACACGCACACACGCACACGCACACGCACACAGGCACACGCACACGGCAGGCTCAAGTGTTTGAGAGAGGAAGAAGGCGGAGACGAAGGGAAGGGGATGCAAGAATGGTGATAATGAAAGCATGTGCTTGTACATGGTCGCTCGTTATTGCACAGCAGACTTATGCGACTCCCCTTCCACGGATGTCTATGCGACGTGCTGCCTGTGCGACGTTCTGTCTGTGCGACGTTCTGCCTGTGCGACGTTCTGCCTGTGCGATGTTCTGTCTGTGCGACGTTCTGCCTGTGCGATGTTCTGTCTGTGCGACGTTCTGTCTGTGCGACGTCTGTGAGACACTCACTCACCCATGGCTCCCAGCGCCTGCTGTGCGACAGGGCTGTCCGTGACGACGTCGCGCAGGTCGGCCATGGCGGACTGGCGATCCTCTGCGAGCACTCCATTGCTGATGCGATCCAACAGCCGCTCCACTCCGCTGTTAACGCGTACAGAGTGTAGTGGGGGAATGCGTACATGCGTGCAGCGGCGAATCAGGGAGAGTCAAAACGTAAGCCAAGGAAGGTGAATACATCGGGAAAGGACGATCTAGTATACTCCATGCATAGCAGCAGGGATCTAATATCGCCATGCAAGCATGAAACTTAAGCAGACATAATCCAGGAACTAAGGGGCCAAGGAAATCAAATCGTATAGGGATCAACAATGACACAAATTCCGTCGCACGGAATCGCACGACGCGTCGCAGGTCGTCGCTTACCCGTCGTCTTCCTGGTCGTCGCCGCTCCCGAACACGAGTCCACCCACCCCCTGCGCGACGGCGCCCAGATTTAACCGACCGAGCTTGAACGACATGGCCGCTCGATGGATTTAATTACTCCGAGATTACTCGGAGAAACTCGATAACGGAGATCACCGAATCTGACACCTAGCTAAGACTAGGACCTGAATAACGCTACATACGAGTAATGTTACCCCCTCTTGATACAGTATCTCAGTATCACAGGCAAAGGCTAGAGCTGTTCAGGCTAAAGCAAAAGATGGCTGCTCGTCGCGGGATAGATAGACGGACTCTGAAACAACTCGAAACTTGATAGATAGACGGACCGGCGAAGGATACCTCAGCCTATTGTCTTGTTTCTGGAGCAAACTTCTCTGAAAAAATCGTGAAAGATCGAGCCACGTGGCTCGAAACGAGTGGGCAGGAAGTGAGCACGCAAGCTTTTGCGAGGAAACGCGCAAGCGACTGCGATCGGATAGATATTCCTCCCTTCACAACGACTATCATCCAGGAGAGCAGCGGAATATGGCAGTATTACTGTACTTCATCAACGACCACAGCAGCACAGTCGTTGCAGGAAGCTGATGAGGTGAATTATGACGGATTATGCGCGAGAATCCGAGAAAGTCCGCGATTCGCGGAGCGGCTAGGCGACAGAGTTGGGTAGCCTTGGGATTGGTGTGGAGGGGAGGAACGCGTTTGATGGGGGGGCTGCTGGGCTTAGCGCGCTTCATCAAAAACAGACCCGAGTCTAAGCGGTACGACGTCGGCCCATCATTAGGTGTAGTTATGCCTTTTATAGTAAATATCATGTTACTGGTTTCAAACGTTTATGTTCATGCTACGGGTCACAGGGTAGGTTGAAAATCTAAAAGAATATATAAATCAAATTCCACACTCAGCAACACGCTTCATTCACTCTAGGGACAATACCGTAGTAGCACCAATGTTCTTATTTGGGATGGCATGGCAGGCAGACTTGCATTGCATCCGTCCCACTGTGCCATCATGTGTGCTGATAGCCTGATTGACATCCATTGGTTTTGAGCTGGCTTGTCCTGCCTTTGTGTTGGCAGGTCCTGCACTCACACAAGCAGAGACACACTCTCTCCCATCCCAACCAACATTCCCTTTCTTCTGTTTTCCTCCCTCCACCCTTTTCTCTCCCTCCTCACCCATTCTACCCTCGCCTCGCCTCCCCGCCGCCCCTCTTCCATCATGAAAGCACCAGTTTAAGAGCATAAAGCAATACGATTATTGACTGAATGCCTAGGTTGTGCACTCTGCCAGAAAAATGAAAGCGTTTGCCATTACTGGAAAATCCACCAGTAAGCCCCTCCAACACCTCTCAACATTACGAAATTACCCCTCAAACGGTTCAAAATACTTCCTATCCAGCAAAAAGGCGCCATGGCCGAACCGAATCGCCCATGTGTCCTTCGGCCGGCGGTCCATAATCCTCCCTGCGTCCCCCACTCTGATAATCCCGTCGTTTCGCCGAAGCATCGGCATAGGTTCGGCAGACTTCACAAACGGAGGCTCGGCTACAATAACTACGGCGGTTCCACTCTGAAGCACCACGTTGCTGCTGCTACCGCTTCCTTCGCCGTCGGATCCGCTAGAAGATGCCCCGTCAGGAGCTGCCAGCGCTAAGACACGTGCGCGCACGTGGCTTGTGCAACATTGTGATTGGCCGGCGATACGAATCGAGCTGAATGGGGATGCTCCAGCCTGATGATAACTGGATGCGGACGAAATCGACGGTGAAGGTTGTCTTAGCGACGTGAGCCGTGAAGATGCCGGGAGCTGGCGAGCTGTAGCTACTGGAAAAGGAAGAGAAGTCGCCATGGCGTCAGCAACCAGCTGGGAAAAGGAAATCGCTCCTTGGGCCAAGAGTGTTGGAGCCTCGTGAAAAGGCAACCTAGTTCCCGCAGGTAATTGCACAAGTTCCCGTTACAAGGCCAAGGCGGGCTCGACAATTTTAAACTTCAACCTCTAACCAGCAATTCTGAGAAACAATAGAGAAATTAATATCAACTTCATTATCCAGAACAAGGTCTCAAAAGGCCCAAAGAGAGTATTTTAAGACAATATAGGATTTCTGGATATGATTTTGTGGAACTTGGTAGGGGGGAAATTCACTGAATTCTCTTTTACACCATATACAAGGAAAATCATAGCATTATTATATTGTATTCTGTAGCACTCTCTTATGAACACTAAATCACATTGCTGCCAAATTGCAGGCACATATCTATTGGCCAGGACGCAGCGCGTTTGCCTCGTCAACTCGGGCGACTCCGAGGCGACAGCAGGGCCACATCAGAGCCACAGCGAGCCATGCTTGGGTCAGCCCCTTCGAGCCTCCTGGCCAGCCAAGTCCCAACAGACTGTACTTTCCATACCTAACTACAGCGCTGTACTCCGTTCGACTCAAATCGCGTTGTCAGCTTGCCAAGCTGTTTCACCTTCCCCAGCCAGGCCGATTTGGTGCGCCTCGAAAGCCAGCCCCAATTTGCGGTGTGGAAGGGGCAGATTGCTATTGGGGGGTGAAATTGCACTTTCGAACGAGATGAGTGGATTGCAGCTTTGAGGAGGACCAGAGAAAGTGAGGCGCTGTTGATTCAAACACACTTTCTCCACATGATTTCCGCACACAGCTAGACAAGGCCTGTCATTTTCTAGCAGCCTTTTACAGCCTCCACGTTTCCAATTAGTGTTGCGTCTCTCGTTCGTAAGCCCTTCCGCTCTCTATCTGTGCGCGAATCGCGGCTCACAAACACTCCGCACGGAGCAGATTTTGAACTAGCAACAGCTGCAGGTGACTTTCACCTCTTCAACCAGGCCGCTCCATTAGATTCTGCATTAGCTAGTCCCTTTTTTATTACCGCAAAAATAAGCACGTCCTGGGAAAGACGAGCAACCAGGAGAGAGCGCACCAACCCCGCAAGAGTACGAGCGCAAAGTAAAGGCCGAGGCCATGGCCGCGCGCGTTCCCGCGACGCACGTCATTGGCGTTCTCCTCATCTCCCTGCTGCTCCGGCCCCAATGCTCCCATGCCCAAGGCAAGCCTCGCACCACGTATTGACTCTATTGACAACTCCCAATCGCTTTAACGCAATGTAAATGAAGGTTTTGCTCTCGTTGTCGTTTCTCCGAGCCACCGCGCATTACTCTGGAATCCACGCTTCTGCGCTTGCGCGTGTATGACTCTCTGCGCGCCCCGTCACGTGCCGCGTATGTTGCCACTGAACGCAGCAACGCATGAACGACCTACAGCACCTTCATGCCGAATTTATAACGCCTTCCCACTGACTATTCACTCAATACCAACTTCCACCCGCACGTTGTTTGTGCAGAGTCGATTAAAGGCTTCGCGCTCGCCAGGGGTGCATCAGGGGAACTGGTCCCGCAGAGTGCAACAATGTAAGGCATTAGCTCGCCACGACCTTCCGTTTCCGTCAGTTACTTCTCGCAAGCCAGTTTTTACGCAACTACGAGTTTCACGCTGGTTGCTGCCGTCCCTCACATTTTCACCACGTCGCAACCTTCATTCCCTGCGGAGTATATTGCATTTCGCGTGTTTCAATCTGTCCGAGCTCTTGCATCCCACTGAGACCAACCCTTTTCATTGAAGCAATACCACCTTGCTTTCTTCCATTCGCCATCATTCCCTTGCTTAACTTCCTCAGGGATTTCCAGGTTACATTCATCGTCCTCCCACATCCACGTCTCCCCAATTCCTTTTCGCCCACACCAGAGCCGCTGCCACGTCATCACAAGCGAACACCTTCGACCCCGCAGTGGCGGACGTTGTGACGGCGGAGGCGGCGGCGGCGGCGAAGCGGTCGCGCGCGCCGCTGCGATACAGTCGCAAGGAGGTAATCTCGTCGTTCAACAAGGCGGCACACCTCCTGCGACTCTCCGCGAATAGCTTGACACAATCGTCACCGTGAGTTCCGTTTCCCTTGAGTCGCGTTCACCGTGTGTCTCAATTTCGTGGCCCTTCTAGACTCACCCGCTCTCCCCAATACCCCTTCCTCACCTCTCCCTTCTCCTTCCCCCCGCAACCCTTCTCCCCCCATACCCCCCACCCCATCACTCCCACCACAGGCACTTTACTCGTTTGTTCACGGCGATGCAGGCGTTTCGCAACGCAGTGGCGCTAGTGGAGATGGGCAAGCGAAAGTACAACCTAGCCGAGCCGCAGATGCTTAACGGCATTCTCCTCGTGAAGCAGGAGATTCCCAAAATCGAGCCTGCACAGCTGGCTCGGGAGCTGGGTCGGCAGGTCACCGGAACTGAGAGCCAGGCTCGGAATTTTGCGGTTTCGGCGCTGAGGGTGGCTCAGAATGGGTTGACGTCGTTTGAGGTGCAGAAGAACACGAAGAGGCAGCAGGAGCTGAGAGATCAGCAACTGCAGCGGGTGCAGAAGGAAAAACAGCAAAAGCAGCAGCAGAAGCAGCAGGGGGTGCAGGGGCAAGGTGATGGTCAGTAATGGTGGCACGCCAAACCTTTATACATAACTGTGATTCCGATTTCAGGTTGGAACGAGCAGCAGGATGATTCCCAGGACCAGATGGATGGGTGGGGTTGGAATAGAAGCTCGATAATTTTGTACATTTTGTTATAGTGTTATCAGAAGCCTGTGTAGACTAATTCTGATTCAGTTGATGTTTTTTTCTTTCTATCAATAATGGATAAAGGTTTGACAATACTTGAGGAAGCTTGCAGCTGAGCTGATGCAATTTTTGACTTCCGCTATTCATACTAGCGGATAATCTGATAACGCACACCTGCAACGTCAGATCATTCTCCCAGTTGGTGCTCCACGCCACAGCCTGAGAGCCACGTTGCTCTTTCTCTGGTCTCGAATTGCCACGTGGATTCCCGAAAAGGCTTGGGGACCCTCGGATTTGTCGACCACTTCCACACGCACCTGCTGGGAGAAAGTGACCCAACCAAGCTTTTGTTCATCAGTGAGAACGATTTGGTTTTGGTCAGCCCGGTAACCGCTTGCTGGGTGTTTTGACCTGGCCTCAGGATTTCAGGGCATTTTACCCTGATTAGCCTGTTTTTCAGGGTCGTTTTTAGGAACCACGCTGTAAATACAGGATTCAGGGTTCTCCCACCCTGTCACGATCAGGCCTCCTGAAAATTTGACCCTTGTTTTGCAGCAGTTGGTTCTTGTAGCACACTGCCTCGGCCGAGTTGGGTAGTGGCAGCACTCTGAGTGTTTTTTCCCGTAACCATTCGAAAACTGGCTAAAGTCCTTTCCACAGAGACACTCACACATACACCAGAACAAGCATCTGTGCTCGAAAACTGGCTAAGTCCTTTCCACGGAGATACTCACACAGATTGGACCGCTGCAGCCTAGTTTATTATTTCACCCTGCCATACCAGGCCTGAAATTTTCTAACACCCTGCCATTTCTAGGGTACTATGCGGACGGCCGCGCTGCAGTGGCAGTGTTACTTCGACCTGAAACTTTGATCTAACAGGGTGGGCCAAAACGAATCAAGACCCCTGGTTTTGACCCTGTTGGGTTGAGAAACTCTCCCTTCCTGCACAGATCACCCGAACTAAAAATCAGCGCAAATACTTTTCACTCTGCCCAGCTTTCGAACCCATGCCTGCCAGTGTAAAGGCAATGTATGACGAGCTGATCTGCTATCTACCTTCTCACAGGTGCGTAGCGGTTAAGAACGGTGCACGCTACTTACCATGCTTTACCGAAGGAAAAAGGCTGCCTTGATTCCATCCTTGCCCCAAGAGCTCCCTTGGGAACTCCACTCCACACATTCCGCACCTTATTTCCTGCGAAGACCAGCAGCTCAGCCTGTTTCTGTCAGCAGAATGGCTGCAGTGTTGCGCGGATAAATGTTATACGTATCTCATTGTCTGCGTTACTGCGGGTTCGACGTCGATTCGCGATCGTTACTTCGCCTTCGCGCTTCGCGCTTCTGCAGTCGTGGCTTTTCTTAGAAGCGTGTTGCGTGTAACTCGTTTTCGGGAGTTTCGAGTAACCGCGTCGCGATGGCGAGCACGGCAGCTTGCGCTGCGTCTTTAGTTCGCCCTTATGGGCCCAGCAAAGTTTTTTATCACAGCCGCTCACTCAGTACCGACACGTCAGCACACGCCTTATCTGCGTCAGCCAGCCAAATTCACAGACATTCGATCTCTTATAGGAAAGGTGCTTGCAGCGCGTGTCCCAATGGCGGGACTGCGAACTCCAGGCCTACTCCGTTTAAAACTCCCCTAATTCCGTCCACACATTTAGTGTCGGTAGGCTCTAGGAGGCTTTTGGCAACAGGCGAGCCGCTTACCACTAGGTTCGAACCACGTAGGTCGCGGACCGTTAGTCCGAGGCGCACGCAACTGGCGACCCGAGCAGCCGTAGACACGTCACCTCCTTCCACCAGCCTCCGTGGCAGCAGCAGCAGCAACCGCCGGCCACGTGGCATCCCCACCGGCGGTAATGGCGCCGCAATTTCCGCCAACGGATCAGCCACGCGATTCGCGTCGGGAGCGGCACAACAGCAGCCGCAGAAGCGACCGTTGGAACGATCGAAAGACCGAATCTTCGAGGAAGATCCGGCGGAAGAAGCGGCCGCCGCGCGCCGCGCGATCGGCGCGCCGCTGTACGACGCGCAGGGACTCGCGAAATTCTACTCGAAGCGACCGTTAGAGGTAGTCGGTCGAGCGCTGCGCGTCACCACAGCTCTCGGCGCCGTCGCCGTCGCTGTCGTCCCTTTCCAATCCACTAGGCTCTCCGCCTCCTGCGCCCCCCCATCCCAATCACTCATTACCCACATTTCCCAACTCCCCTCTTCCCTACAGGTAGTCGGTCGAGCGCTGCGCGTCACGACAGCGCTCGGCTCGGTCGCCGTCTCCGTCCTGATCGACCGGCAGCGCGGCCAGCTAGACGCCAACATGCCGCGCCGAGCCTCGCAGCTTCGGCGCGCGCTGACGAGCCTCGGCCCCACGTTCGTGAAGCTAGGCCAGGCGCTCTCCACCCGCCCGGACCTGTGCCCGCCGGCTTATTTGGACGAGCTGGCGCTGCTGCAGGACGCGCTGCCGACGTTTCCCGATGCAGAGGCGTTTGCGTGCATAGAGGGCGAGCTGGGTCGTCCGATGGAGGCCATGTTTGAGTCCATTAGCCCGTCGCCCATCGCTGCCGCTAGTCTTGGTCAGGTGAGCCCCACCCCTTCCAGGCTCGGGCCGGTGAGGCCCCATCCCTATGTGGCGTTTGCGTGCATAGAGGGCAAGGTGGGTCGACCCATGGAGGCCATGTTTGAGTCCATCAGCCCCTCTCCAATTGCTGCAGCTAGCCCCTCACTTTCTCGCTTTCTGGGAGAAGGTGCAGCACCCGACCAACGCAACAGCCATCGGGCACCCTCTTCCTCTCTCTTCCCCCTGCAGGTGTACAAGGCACGCCTGATCAGCTTCGTGACCAAAGTGACAGTGAAGGTGAAGTTCCCGCCCAGGGATCACAACAGCCATCGGGCTCCCTTCTCCCTCTTCCTTCTTCTGCTCGCTCCCTGACGCTCCCCCTTGCAGGTCTACAAGGCGCGTTTGAGCAGATCTTTCACAGGGGTGGCAGTGAAGGTGCGTGCCCGACCAGGCATCACAACAGCCATCGGGCTCCCTTCTCCCTCTTCCTTCTTCTGCTCGCTCCCTGACGCTCCCCCTTGCAGGTCTACAAGGCGCGTTTGAGCAGATCTTTCACAGGGGTGGCAGTGAAGGTGCGTGCCCGACCAGGCATCACAACAGCCATCGGGCTCCCTTCTCCCTCTTCCTTCTTCTGCTCGCTCCCTGACGCTCCCCCTTGCAGGTCTACAAGGCGCGTTTGAGCAGATCTTTCACCGGGGTGGCAGTGAAGGTGCAGTGCCCGACCAGGCATCACAACAGCCATCGGGCTCCCTTAGCCCTCTTCCTTCTTCTGCTCGCTCCCTGACGCTCCCCCTTGCAGGTCTACAAGGCGCGTTTGAGCTGATCTTTCACAGGGGTGGCAGTGAAGGTGCGTGCCCGACCAGGCATCACAACAGCCATCGGGCTCCCTTCTCCCTCTTCCTTCTTCTGCTCGCTCCCTGACGCTCCCCCTTGCAGGTCTACAAGGCGCGTTTGAGCAGATCTTTCACAGGGGTGGCAGTGAAGGTGCGTGCCCGACCAGGCATCACAACAGCCATCGGGCTCCATTCTCCCTCTTCCTTCTTCTGCTCGCTCCCTGACGCTCCCCCTTGCAGGTCTACAAGGCGCGTTTGAGCAGATCTTTCACAGGGGTGGCAGTGAAGGTGCAGTGCCCGACCAGGCATCACAACAGCCATCGGGCTCCCTTCTCCCTCTTCCTTCTTCTGCTCGCTCCCTGACGCTCCCCCTTGCAGGTCTACAAGGCGCGTTTGAGCAGATCTTTCACAGGGGTGGCAGTGAAGGTGCAGTGCCCGACCAGGCATCACAACAGCCATCGGGTCGGGCTCCCTTCTCCCCCTCCTCTCTTCTTTCCATCCACTGCCACTCCAGGTTTACAAGGCACGCCTGATAGGCTGCACGGAAGTGGCAGTGAAGGTGCAGTGCCCGACCAGGCATCACAACAGCCATCGGGTCGGGCTCCCTTCTCCCCCTCCTCTCTTCTTTCCATCCACTGCCACTCCAGGTTTACAAGGCACGCCTGATAGGCGGCACGGAAGTGGCAGTGAAGGTGCAGCGACCAGGCATCACAACAGCTATTGGGCTGGACTTTCTGCTCATCAGGGGGCTGTGCTCGCTCATCGATAAATACGTTGATTCTCTTACAACCAGTGTAAGTGCGGTGTGGTTCAGTGCGGTTTAGTGCACTGCAGTGTGATGCAGTGCAGTACTGTGCGGTGCAGTGCATGTATAGCACTTGCCCGGGCATCACAACAGCCATCGGGCTGGACTTTCTTCTCATCAGGGGGCTGTGCTCGCTCGTCGATAAATACGTTGATTCTCTTACAACCAGTGTAAGTAGAGAGCGGTTAAGTGCGGTGCATTGTGGTACTGTGCAGTGCCGTGCGTGCATGTATAGCCACCCTCCCCCTCTCCTGGGCATCACAACAGCCATCGGGCTGGACTTTCTGCTCATCAGGGGGCTCTGCTCGCTGGTGTAATTGCAATGCAGTGAGTACTGTGTGTGTGCTTGATCTGAACATTCACATCGCCTTTCCCCTTTTCCCCCTCTGTTTCCCCCCCCCCCCGTCTCCTCCCCCTGCACCCTGCCAGTCTGTGGCGCTTCTAGACGAGTTCGCAGACAGGGTATACCAGGAGGTATGTGGCTCTATTCTTCTTCTCCTTCTTCTTCTTCCTCCCATTCTTGAGAATTTAAAGAATGGTTCCAACAGGGTTTTCTCGGACTTTAGTGACTCAAGTCTGATTTCCTCACTTTCATCCTCCCATAAGCTTCGGCCTCCCCGCTTCCTGGTCAGATCTGATCAGTTTCGCACTTGTAAGCAGTCTCTCTAAATGCCCTGCTTTCTCACCCCAACCCCACCTTAACCCACCCTACCCCACTTTGTCCCACCCCACCTCATTCCATCCCACATCGTCCCACTTCACCCCACCTCACCCCACCCCACCCCGCCTCGCTCCTCCCCACTCCTCCATCTCAGCTAAACTACGTGCAAGAGGCTCGCAATGCGCGGCGCTTTCGGCAGCTGTATGGCGACCAGAACGGGGTGTATGTGCCGCAGGTGAGCGGTGGAGAGGGGTGAAGAGGGATAAGAAGGGGTGCGTGGTTGCATCATGTATGAGTTGACTCAACAGTCATTCTGGCAGCTGTATGGCAACCAGAACGGGGTGTATGTGCCGCAGGTGAGGGGTTGAGAGTGGTGGAAAGTGATGGAGGGGGATGGCCAGGTGTGGATGAGTCGCTTTCGGCAGCTGTGGTGATTAGAATGGAGTGTACGTGCCGCAGGTGAGATGGGGAGGTGGAAGGGGTGGAAAGGGATGAATTAGAGTTTGGGAGATGGAGGGTGCGAAGCTTACGCAGCTGTATGCCAATCAGCAGTACATGGTGTATGTTTTGAGCCCAACCACCCTAACCACTCCCGTTCCGTCTTCATCCCACAGGGATGGAAGCACGCTCCCAGATGGCAGAAACACCCACCCACCTGCTTGTAATGAGTCGATTTTTAAGTCGACTTAAAAATCCACCCACCCACCTGCTCTGCTCTCTTATAACAATCCAACCCTGCCATCCACCCTTCTTGGCACAGATTGTGTGGCGCAACTGCAACACATCATGCCGCGTACTGTGCATGGAGTGGGAGTATGGGGTGAAGCCGTGGGGAGCGATGTTAGTAGTAGCTGCTTGCACACCTATGTGCCCTGCATGTTATTGCAACCCCTCTCTCCCCACACAGATTGTGTGGCGCAACCACAACACATCGTGCCGAGTACTGTGCATGGAGTGGGAGGATGGGGTGAAGCTGAGCTGACCAGAGAGATGCTGGTTGTGTGTTGTATGTGCTTACATATCTATATGCCATGTGTGTACCTGCTCCTCTCCCCGCACAGATTGTGTGGCGCAACCACAACACATCGTGCCGCGTACTGTGCATGGAGTGGGTGGATGGGGTCAAGCTGAGGGGAGCAAGAAGCACACACCTAGACTCATGCACATACATACCCTACCACCCACCACCCACCACACCACCCACCCACCCCACTCCCTCCCTGCCCCGTCTCCTTCCCCTAATCCCTCAGATCGTGTGGCGCAACACGTCGTGCCGCGTGCTGTGCATGGAGTGGGTGGATGGGGTGAAGCTGAGCGATGCAGCGAGCATGCGGCAGAATAACCTTGACGTGATTGACCTCGTGGACATCGGGATACAGTGCTCTCTACGGCAGTTGCTAGAGTGAGTTCAGTGCGGTTGAGTGCAGTTGAGTGCGGTTGACTTGTGTTGACTCGTTTGGAGCTGAGCTGAGCGATGCAGCGAGCATGAGGCAGAACAACTTAGACGTCATTGACTTGGTTGACATCGGCATTCAGTGCTCTTTGAGGCAACTGTTGGAGTGAGTTGAGTGCGGTTGAGTGCGGTTAAGTGTGGTTGGGTGCGGTTGAGTGCGTTTGACTGGTGTTGACTTGCCTGCCTGTGGTGTGGAGCTGAGAGCATGAGGCAGAATAACCTTGACGTGATTGACCTCGTGGACATCGGGATACAGTGCTCCCTGAGACAGTTGCTAGAGTGAGTTGACTCCCGTTGATTTGTGCTGACTCGTGTTGACTTGCTTGACTTGCTTGACTTCAGCTGAGAAATGTGCTTCTAACGTCTTCCTGCTTCAACCATCCCTCCTCCTTCCCAACTGTTTCACCCCTGCCAAACCCTCATCACTAATCACCCTTCACCCCTCTTCACCACTCTCCACCGCACAGGTTTGGCTACTTCCATGCGGATCCCCATCCAGGCAACCTTCTTGCCATGTCTGACGGCCGATTGGCCTTCCTTGACTTCGGTGCGTGATATTGGAATGGACACTCACTCACTCACTCACTCACTCATTCACTCACTCACTCACTCACTCACTCGCTCACTCACTCTCTCACCCACTCCTGGGTTCGTTCCTTGGCTCGTTGCCTCTCTGTGCCTCTTTGCTCCGCACCGAGCCTCTCTGCACCGCTTTACACCTCAAGGATGCGAGTTCATGCCCTGCTTGCTTTGTCTTGTGCGCGATTTGCCACTAAAGCCATGTAATTGCCCCACCCCCCCTTACCGCACAGCATCGCATCGTACCTCATGTTGCCTCTGTCCAACCGCATTGCACCGCACTGCACCCTCAACAGGCATGATGAGTGAGACGCCCCCCCGAGCCCGATTCGCCATCATAGGCCACGTGGTGCATCTGGTGAACCGAGATTATGAAGCGATGGCTCGTGATTACTACGGTGAGAAGATACGCTTGTAGGGGAGACGCTTGTAACGGGTACATGCATGCACTACTGTAAAAGCTTTGATTCGCCATCATAGGCCACGTGGTGCATCTGGTGAACCGAGATTATGAGGCCATGGCACGGGATTATTATGGTAAGAGAGGATATGCCTGTATCAGAGATGCTTGTAACCGGTGCGTGTGTTGCATTGCAAGGCCTTGTGTCGCCATCATAGGCCACGTGGTGCAATTTGTAAACCGGGACTACGTGGCCATGGCTCGCGATTACTACAGTAAGAGGATAGGCTTGTAATAGCAAGTATAAATGCTTTTCGCCATCATAGGCCTTGTGACTAATATATAGCCATTTCCCCTTTCTTCCCTCTCCCTGCAAACCAAACCAGAGCTCGACCTCCCAGACCCCTCAGTGGACGTGGCGCCCATAGTGCCTTCCTCTCCTTCACTCGCGTGCTCTCTTCCCTCGACTTCTCCCCTCCCCCCTCTTCCCCCCCTCCTCCCCCTCTCCGCCCTCCCACCCTCAGAGCTCGACCTCCCAGACCCCTCAGTGGACGTGGCGCCCATAGTGCCCTGTCTTCTGCGCACCCAGCATGTTCCCAACATTGCCTTCTCCCCCATCCACCACGCCTCTCCCCCTTCCCCCACCAGAGCTAGACCTCCTAGACCCCTCAGTGGACGTGGCGGCCATAGTGCCTTCCTCTCCTTTACTCACGTGCTGTCTCCCCTCCCCTCGCCATCCCCCTTTCCCCCTCTCTCCGCCCTCCCACCACCAGAGCTCGACTTTCTAGACCCGTCAGTGGACGTGGCGCCCATAGTGCTTCTGCGTATCCGCCTCTCTCCCACCGTTGCCTCCTCCTGTTGCCCCCTCTCTCCTTGCCCTTCTGCCCTCTCTCCGCCCTCCCACCACCAGAGCTCGACTTCCCAGACCCGTCAGTGGACGTGGCGCCCATAGTGCCTTCTGCGCACCCAGCAGCACCCTCCCACCATTGCCTGCACAGTCCCTGCTGCCATTTGCCTCCCCTCTCCCCCTTTCCCCCACCAAAGCTCGACTTTCTAGACCCCTCAGTGGACGTGGCGCCCATAGTGCCTTCCTCTCCTTTGCTCCCGTACTCTCCCCCTTGCCTCCCCTCACCGGCATGACTCTCCCTCTCCCCATCCTCCTCCAGAGCTGGACTTTTTAGACCCCTCAGTGGACGTGGCGCCCATAGTGCCGGCTTTAAGAGGATTCTTTGACGACGTGCTGCAGGTGAGGAGAGGGGCGCGGATTGGGTACGGTGGGGTGGGGTGGGGTAGGGTGGGGGGGGGTGGATGGACATGGGCTCAAGTGACCCTTCAGTGGACGTGGCGCCCATAGTGCCCGCTCTAAGAGGCTTCTTTGATGACGTGCTGCAGGTGGGTTGATGGGGGGGTATGGATGGGCACGGGTGTGAGGGTGGGGGGGGCATGGGTGCGGGCATGAGTGTGGGGATGGCGGAGGGGCGTGGGTGTGACCCCTCAGTGCATGGCGCCCATAGTGCCGGTGCTAAGAGGCATGAGGGATAGGTGTGCCATGTCTGCTCAGTGCATGTGGCGCCCATAGTGCAAGCTTCAAGGGGCTTCTTTTATGACGTGCTGCAGGTGGGGTGGGGGATGGGGTGGGGAGGGTGGCCCCATGATATGCTGTGCAATTGACCTTGCAATCTGTCAGCCATGTGGACTGCTGCAGTCTAGAAGCGCGACTTCGCCGTGAGGAGCGCGATGGGGTGGGGAGGCTCGCCCCATGATATGCTCTGCATCTGCAGTTGACCTTGCAATCTGTATTCTGACGTCCCCCTAGCAGGGGGGCGCTGCTAGTGGGAAATTGTTTGCTAACGCATGCCATATTCCCCTACACTCACCATCAATGCCTATCTCATTTTCTCTTCCCATCAGGCAACTGTGAGCGAGCTCAATTTCAAAACCATAGTGGATGGGCTGGGAGCAGTGCTCTATCAGTATCCCTTCAATGGTGAGTGATTTGCTGGTATAACCTCTAAAAGGTGAGTGATTTGCATATTTACCTGTTGGGTGATCATAATGATGGTGACTATTTTGCTTATGCACCCCTTCCAAGATTACTAATTTTCCTGTATGCCTTATCACTGCACCACTTTTCGCCCCACTGTCCCCTTCCCCCACGCAGTCCCAGCCTATTATGCACTCATCCTTCGCTCCCTCACGGTGCTTGAAGGCTTGGCACTCTATTCGGATCCCAATTTCAAGGTGAGCACCTCTTCAGTCGCCTCTTAGGATTGGCCCTCTTCCTCAAAGTTAACAGTGCTCCTCTTACAGTGACTCAGAGGGCTGCTCTCACGACGGTTTTCTCCGTTGGTCGCGCCTCCAGAGCCTCCTGACTCTAATCGAGCTTCTTTTCAAAGACGGGGTGTTCCGCTGGTCGCGCCTCGAGAACCAACCTCCTCACGCAGGGGCAGCGCGACCACTGCTGTTTGCCTCCTTCCCCATCCTCCCTGCTGCTCTCTTATCCCTCTCTCACCCAACCCCTCCCTCAGGTGCTCGCAGCAGCATACCCCTACATGGCAAAGCGCCTTCTCACCGACCCAAACCCCTACCTGCGGGACGCCCTAACTGAGCTGCTCTTCATTCCTCCCTGCTGCTGCCTTTCCCTCGTGCACTCACCCACCCATCCCACTGGTACTCGCAGCAGCATACCCCTACATGGCAAAGCGTCTTCTCACCGACCCAAGCCCCTACCTTCGTGATTGAACTTCTCTTCAAAGACGGCGTTTTCCGCTGGTCGCGCCTCGAGAATGTACTAGCCCAGGGGCAGAACGACCGCGGACAAGACCAGTCAGGGGCACAGAGACCGCTGTTGCCTCCCCTGCGTCGTTCTCCCCTAATCCCGTGCCGCTGTTTTCCCCTGTGTGCTCGTCTTCTCCCAACAGGTGCTCGCAGCGGCCTATCCCTACATGGCAAAGCGTCTTCTCACCGACCCAAACCCCTACCTTCGTGACGCCCTAATCGAACTCCTTTTCAAAGATGGCGTGTTCCGCTGGTCACGCCTTGAGAATCTACTAGCCCAGGGGCAAAAGGACCGCGACTACAAGACAACCGATGCCCTCCAGCCTTTAATGGCCCTCATCCTAGGCCCTGAGGGAAAGCCTCTTAGAGCTCTGGTGGTGGCTGAAGGGGTGAGGGTAGCAGAGGCTTTGCTGGTGGCCGGGGCTGTGGATGGGGCGTTGGAGGTGTTACCAGATGCGGTTACCACCGCGCTGCTTCCCCGGCCGCTGGTGCCGTTAAGGGAGGCATTAGAGGCAGCGAGAGGGGGGGTTGGGGGTGCGGGTGGGGGTGCGGGAGGGAGTGCGGGGGTGGGGAGGGGAGCGGGGAGGGGGGATGCGAGGGGGAGGAGTATGGAGGAGATGGTTGAGTTGAGAGCGCAGGTGCTGCGGTGCTGGGCGTTGCTGAGGACTTCGGATGGGTTCGACCCGGCAAGCCTGCTTCCCCTCGTTGATGTGAGTGCTGTGCTGTTGTTGTGCTGTGGTGAATTGTTGATGTGGTGATGTAAGAATGAGGGAGTATGCGGGAGTATGGAGAAATTGGTGGAGTTGAGGGCTCAGGTGCTGCGGTGCTGGGCGTTGCTGAGGACTTCGGATGGGTTCAACCCGGCAAGCCTGCTTCCGCTTGTGGATGTGAGTTTCTATGGTGATGCTGTGGTGCTGTGTTCAAATAACTTATTGATGTGGTTGTGAGTGTGAGGGAGGAGTATGGAGGAGATGGTGGAGCTGAGAGCGCAGGTGCTGCGGTGCTGGGCTCTGCTGAGGTGTTCAGATGGGTTCGACCCGGCAAGCCTGCTGCCATTGGTTGATGCGAGTGCTGTCTTGAATGGTGTGGTAAGCAATTACTGTGGTGATGTAGATATGAGTGAGTATGGAGGGGGGTGGAGTTGACAGCTCAGGTGCTGCGGTGCTGGGCGTTGCTGAGGAGTTCGGATGGGTTTGACCCGTCGAGCCTGCTTCCACTGGTTGAATTGAGTGCTATTGAATGTTGATGTGGTGATGTAAGTATGGAATGAGGAGGTGAGGGAGATGGGATTGGACTTTGCTACAGGCTCACTCCAGATACCAGACACTCATGTTTCTCGTCCTGATTTTTACCCAAAACCCATCCCAACCGCTTGCTACCTCTCAGGTGCTGCAACAGGAGGAGGTGAGGGAGATGGGGTCGGACTTTGCTACAGGCTTGCTGCATCGACTGGCAGCTGTTTTACTCTATTCAAGCCCCATCTCAACCGCTTGTCACCCCTCTGTTATCCTGCAGGTGCTGCAACAAGAGGAGGTGAGGGAGATGGGGTCGGACTTTGCTACAGGCTTGCTGCAGAGACTGGCAGCGCGCTCGCTACAGCTGCTGCTACAACCACCACCTTCCTCACAGGCTCCTGCAGCAGCAGCAGCAGCAGCAGCACTGTTAGGCAGCACTCAAAGCCTATGAGTCCGCTCGCTACAGCTGCTGCTACAACCTCCTCCTTCCTCCCAGGCCCCTGCTGCTGCAGCAGCAGCAGCAGCTCTCTAGCACTGTTATCCAGCGCTCGCTTTTGAGTCTGCTCGCTACAGCTGCGGCTACAACTAGTGCCTTTCCCCAGCCCATACCCCTGCACCTGCACCAGCGCTGTAGGCTCTGCAAGCCAGCTTTTGAGTGCAACTATATTCCAGGCTATACTGCCTGCTTCGGCAGCTTTAGGTGTCATGGGTTATGGCAGAATTGTTTGGAGCATATAATCTGAATTTGAGCTCCTCGATGTTGGGCTGAGAAAAGCCCTTAGGATCTTTGCGGGGGTAAAACTCCGGTAGGACTATGTAATAGCGGATTCGTATTAGTGGAGAATTTGTGAACCACCTTGCGCTGGTATGTGAGGGCAAAGTAAGTTGATTATAGCAAAGGGATACAAGAATATATAGAAGATTACAAGGAATACGAAAGGATATAGTTGTAACTACTTTTGCTGTTGCGGTTCGATACAGTGACGACTCGGGCAACTGCTCTGTAACGAGTCAGTTGTGTGTCCTTGCTGTCGCGCTGCACTTGTCAGGTCAAAGGTCGCTTGACCTTTGACTTTCGCGTAACCTCCAGCAACCTCTTTTAACCTCCGAGGGTTGACTCGCGGGTGCTTCGATATGGCGTGCTTCGCTTCTGGTGTGGTGTTTCGACACGACAGAGGCGTTTACAATTTATTGTTTCCAACACTCCCCTTCGCTTCTGGAGTGTCGCTCTTGATGACGTGGCTTTGTCCAGTCAGCAACATGCAGTACTCGAATTTCTGCTTCCCGAGCTTCTTGGTCAAATAGTCGGCTGCCATCTCGGACGTGGGACAGTATGACAGTTCGAGTCTCCCTTTCTCGATCTCGTCTTTCACGAAGAAATAGCGCAGGGCGATGTGTTTCGTCCTGTTCGCGAAGCCGTTCTTGTTGGCAATGCGGATTGCCGACTGGTTGTCGCAGAACAGTGTGAAGTTGGGTAACTCGGCTAACTTCGCTTCTTCCAGCAGCTCGCGAAGGTAAAGGCCTTCCTTGGTGGCTGAGCAGAGTGCTATATATTCTGCTTCGGCCGATGAGAGGGCAATTAATTCCTGCTTACTCGATTGCCAGGAGATAGGACCGATGGGTTCGAGACGATAGATGTAGCCGGTGCGTGAGCGTCTGTTGTCGGAGTCGCCGGCGTGATCGGCGTCGACGTAGCCGATAAGTTTAGTTGGTGCGGTTGCGTTTTTGTGATACGTTAACCCGATCTTCGGGGTGCTGACGAGGTAGTTAAGAGCGCGATCGAGTTCTGCTAGATGTTCTGCTTCAGGTTTCTTGAGGTGGGTGGCGAGCTGGCTTGCAGAGTACGATAGGTCAGGACGGCAGGTGACGGCTGCGAAGAGGAGACACCCTAGCTTTCTCTGGTAGTCACGTATTCCGGCGGGCTTGAGTAGAGCGGGGTTTCCCGTGCTGTTTCCTGTTGTGTAGCGGTAGGGCGTGGAGATGGCGGTTGGTGTGAGAGCGAAGCGTTTGGCGATGGTGTCGGCATATTTCGCGGCGTTGAGGTAGATCGCGTCTTCTTCTTCTCGGATGTTTAGGCCGAGGTACTGTGTGACGGTAGGTGAGACTGTGAGAGTGAGGTCCTTCTGCAGTTCCCCTTCGAACCAGGAGGTGACGTTGTCAGTCGAGCCGATGTAGAGTAAATCGTCTACGTAGACGATTAGGAGGATGTAGTCTGTACCCTTCGTGAGCCGATACATTCCCTGATCGTGCGGTAGCTGCTTGAAGCCGATGCGAACGAGTCGGGCGTGCAGGTACTGTTGCCACAGTCGTGGGGCTTGTTTGATGCCGTAGAGCGATTTGAGTAGTTGACAGACGTGTGTGGAGTCCGTGCTGGAGCCGTGTGGTAGCTCCACGAAGATCTCTGCGTCAACAGGTGCGTAGAGAAAGGCGTTTGCGACATCGATTTGTCGTAGCTTTTTCTTCTTCATGGCGGCGATCGCGAGGAGAATGCGTAGTGAGGTGTGTCGGCTGACCGGAGCAAAGGTTTCGGTGAAGTCGCGTCCGTGTTCTTGGTCGAAGCCGCGTACGACCCAGCGCGCCTTGAATTTGTCGATGGTGCCATCTGCTTTCGTCTTCACGCGGAAGACCCATTTTCCGGTGAGAATGGTCTTGTTTCGTGCTACGCCGATAGGAACGATTTTCCAGGTGTTGCGTTCTTCTAGCGCTTTCAGCTCCTTGTCCATGGCTTCACGCCATTTTTCCCTGTGCTCCCCCCCAGAGCCTGCTGAAACGTTGCAGGCTCCTTAGGAATGGTGGCGCCGTGGACTGCGGTGACGAGCCCGAGTATCTGGAGTCCACTCTGTGTGTAGCGGGGGAGTGTGGTGTCCTCGGGATAGACTGCCTCGTCTCCAGCTTCTGGATCAGGTGCGAAGTTGGGCCCTATGCGTTCTGCTTCGTTGGTGTTGACTTCAGCAGGTGTAACGTAACCGTTGTCGGCGAAGTGGTAGTAGGTTTCGGCGTTGACGCTTTCGCGAGGGTTATCTTCGTCCATCGGTACGTCCACTGAGCAGTAGGGGAGAGGTCCGGCTTCTTCCGAGGCTCCTTCCACGTTCTGCTCGTCCCAGTCAGCTTCGTCTCCTGCCGAAGCGAAGGCTCGATCGCCACGGAAGCCACCTGTGGGGTCTCGATTTTCGTCCAGGTTGGCAAGGTATGTTGGCAGTGTGAGCCGCTCGTAGAAAATGACATCACGTGCTGCTACTGTTTCCTTGGTGTGGATGTCGAAGATTTTCCACGCGTTGTAATGTTTTTCGATGCCCAGGTGTAGTCCCCACTGTGCGCGTTGGGAGAATCGGCCGGCTCGTGCAGATGGGGGTCGGTACTGTACCATGCAGCCGAAGACTCGTAACATTTTTGTGCTGCCCAGTTTCCCTGTCCACAGCAGATGCGGTGATGTGTTGTTCGGGAGTGACGACGAAGAAAGCAAGTTGTGCAGCATCACGGCGTGGTCCATTGCTTCAGGCCACTGGTGGTTGGGTAGCCGCATGCCACGTAACAGTTTGCGCATGGTGTTCTGCAGAGTCCTGTTCATCCTTTCTGCTACACCCTGCTGTTGATGGGCGTAGGGAAGGGAGATGAGTCTCTTGATTCCCTTCTCCGCCAGATACTGCTTGAACCGCTGTGACGAGTATTCTCCTCCTCCGTCTGATTGAAAACTTTTGAGCTTAGCTCCTGATTCCCGTTCTGCTGCTGGAAGCCATGCCACGAAAGCCTCGAAAGCCATGTCGCGACTTGGTAAGTTTAGGTGCCAGACGTAACGTGTAGCGGCGTCGATGAAGGTGATGGTGTAGTTATACGCGTTTTGTCCGGGTTCGCGGTTGTACAAGATGTCGCTGTACACTTTCTCGAGTGGTGAATATGCAGGTGCGCTTGGGTTGTGATGCGAGACGAAGGGCTGATGCGGTAAGTCAGCTTCGGGGCAGGTGAAGCACGTTCCTCGGGCTCGCTGAAGTTCTCTGCCGTCGATCAGTAAGAGTGAATCCTTGTCAAGTACTCCAGCTCTTATCGTGTTGTTTAATGCTGTGTTGCTTGGGTGTCCCATTCTTGCGTGCCAGGTTTCTTCGTTGGCGCGGTGTCCTGGCGAGCGTCGGTACATGTCGGAGTTGGAGTAGAAGCCGGCGATGATGTTCGCGCTTCTGTGAACTTCCCGTGGTGCCGGGTTGAGCTGCTGCGCCGGTGTTGGCGGCGTCTCGTCGATGGAGGGCTGTGCCGTTGAGGGACCGGCGACTGGTGTTGATGTTTCTGCTGCTGCTGCTTTTGTCTGTGCTGCTGTCGATGTTGTTTCTGCTGCTGTCGATGTTGTCTCTGCTGCTGCCAATGTTGTCTCTGCTGCTGCCGATGTTGTCTCCGCTGCTGCTGATGTTGTCTCTGCTGCTGCCGATGTTGTCTCTGCTGCTGCCGACTGCTGAATTGTCGCCAGCGCCCTTGTTCTTTCTGTTTCAGGGATGGTGTGTGAGTACCAGAAGCCGCTCGGGCTGAAGTCTGGATCAAGATCTGGAGGATGTGTCCAGTCAGTGAAGTTGACGATGGCGTCGCTGTCGGCCGTTCCGAGATCGGGGACGAAGTCAAGAACGAAGACGTTGTTCTTGAGAACCGCCTTGCCGATGTAGAGACCTCCTCTCCCGTGGTACAGCTTGAATTCCTGGGTTGTGCTGTCTGCTTCAAGGTGAATGCCTTTCGCCATCAGTTGACTGACGCTGAGTAAGTTGTAGCCGAGGCCTTCTGCAATTAAAACCTTGGACATCTGTAGAATGACGTTCGTTTCTCGTGACTGAAGTTGAACAACTCCTTGTCGTCGTGTGCGCAGGTTCTGATTGTTGGCGACGGTGATGACCACCTCTCGTTGAAGCTGGTATTCTCGTTGTACGAAGCGTCCTGAGGAGCACATGTGTTGTCCGCAGCAACTGTCCAAGAACCACGTGTCCTTCCCGGATGGCTCGTTTTGGGCTATGGCAGCGTATGTCGGGTTCGGCTGAAGTGACTCGCGGCGTGGTGTCGTTTCGTCGAGTTGCTCTTCTGGTGAGTAGTACGGTGGTGATTCTGTGATGCAAGAATCGTTCAGTCTTGCCATGCAGCTAACGATGTTTCTTGTTCCTTGCGCAGGTTGTCCCGTTGGAGTTGTTGAAGATTGGAGCTGGGTCGTTGGATTCGCCTGTGTTGATGCGACTTGATTGCTTGAAGGTCGTAGCTGTCGCTGCGGAGTCGTTGACTGTTGTCGATTCGGGCAGTGCGTGCGCGGGTGTCCTGAAGTCTTGCAGATGTGGCAGAAAGGAGGTACTGGCTTCGGTTGTTGCTGTCGATTGTTGTAGTTGTTGTGACGTCGTTGAGTGTGAAACGCGAACTCTGATGTTGTCGTCTTCTTTCTGTGTCGTTCTTCTTGCAGGTCCATGTCCTGCTGCTCGGCGTGGATTTCGGCGCAGAGTGCTGCTTCAGAAATTCTGCCGTGGGCTCGGAGGATAGCTTTGGTGGCGCGCCATTGGGGACCGAGACCACCAATGATGACTGTCACGAAGGCGTCTTCAGAGATTGACCCTCCGCATCGAAGAAGCTTGTCGCGCAGTTCCCGACATCGGCTGATATACGTCATTCCCTTTTCTCCCGGTTTCATTTCGACTGTTGTCAATTGCGCCATTAACCTGCTCTGGTTTACACTGTCTGTTGCTTGGTACAGGCTCTTCAGGTGGCTGTACGCGAGCTCAGCGGAGTTGCCGTAACCCCGGTAAGAGCGTATGTTTTGCTGCTGAGTTGGTGTGACGTTCCTCAGCAGAATCGTATACGCCATCATCGATTGATACGTATACTGCTGCTTCTCATACTGTGTGCCGTTTGCTGGATATTGCAGGGACCCGTCGAAGAAGCCGAGTATCTGCGCGCCTTCCATCATTAACTCGAACTCGAATGACCAGGTGAAGAAGTCCTTTCCGTCGAAGGGCCTTGATGTCTGCAGCTTTAGAACGTGCGCGAAATGTGATCGCACTTGTAACGCGTCCAGTGGTTTATCTTGTCCAGGTGAAGGCTGCGGCATGAAGCTGATCGACCCGCGCTCGTACGGGGCGAAGGTAGGTTGCTGCTGTTGGTTTCCGCGCGCATATGACGACCCGTCAAGACTCATGGGTGTTGCCCTGTTGTTGTTGTTGCTGTTGTATGACTGTGCAGGTCCCGACTGCTGGTGCTGCTCGTAGAAGGACATGAAGGAGAAGAACTTCTCCATCATGTTTTGGTCGAAGCTGGCGGGGTGATTTACGGGAGTTTCAGTAGATGTTCCTCTAGGTCTTGTTGCAGTGCCCTCCTCTGTCTGCAGGCCAGAGGCAGGAGGTGGAGTAGGAGTAGTGCCCGGGGAGCCGTTGGAGGAGCTCCTTTCCTTGTTTGTTGCCATGTCTTGTAATGACTTGATAGTAGTGGAGTTTCCCCTGTTAGCTCTCATACCATGTTGGGCTGAGAAAAGCCCTTAGGATCTTTGCGGGGGTAAAACTCCGGTAGGACTATGTAATAGCGGAAGCGTATTAGTGGAGAATTTGTGAACCACCTTGCGCTGGTATGTGAGGGCAAAGTAAGTTGATTATAGCAAAGGGATACAAGAATATATAGAAGATTACAAGGAATACGAAAGGATATAGTTGTAACTACTTTTGCTGTTGCGGTTCGATACAGTGACGACTCGGGCAACTGCTCTGTAACGAGTCAGTTGTGTGTCCTTGCTGTCGCGCTGCACTTGTCAGGTCAAAGGTCGCTTGACCTTTGACTTTCGCGTTGTTGGGCTGAGATAGCCCCTTAGGATCTTTTCAGGGGAGAACTCTGGGTAGGACAATTGTAATAGCGGAAGCTTTCAGTGAAGAAATTGTGAACCACCTTGCGCTGGTGTGTGAGGGCAAAGTAGATTGATTATAACAGGAAAGTACAAGAATATATAGTAGTGCAAGGAATATCAAAGGATACAGTTATAACTGCTTTTGCTGTTGCTGTTGCGGTTCGATACAGTACGACTCGGGCAACTGCTCTGTAACGAGTCAGTTGTATGTCCTTAACTGTCGCGCTGTACTTGTCGGGTCAAAGGTCGCTGACCTTTGACTTTCGCGTAACCTCCAGCAACCTCTTCAACCTCCGAGGGTTGACTCGCGGGTGCTTCGGTGTAGTTTGCCTCGCTTCTGGTGCGGTGTTTCGACACGACTGAAGCGCTTAAGTTTTATTGTTTCCAACACTCCCCTTCGCTTCTGGAGTGTCGCTGCTGGTGACGTGGCTCTGTCCAGTCAGCAGCATGCAATACTCGAACTTTTGCTTTCCGAGTTTCTTGGTCAAGTAGTCAGCTGCCATCTCGGATGTGGGGCAGTATGACAGCTCGAGTCTCCCCTTCTCGATCTCGTCCTTTACGAAGAAGTAACGCAGGGCGATGTGTTTCGTCCTGTTCGCGAAGCCGTTTTTGTTGGCGATACGAATTGCTGACTGGTTGTCGCAGAACACGGTGAAGTTGGGTAACTCGGCTAACTTCGCTTCTTCCAGCAGCTCGCGAAGGTAAAGTCCCTCCTTGGTGGCTGAGCAGAGCGCGATATATTCTGCTTCGGCTGAAGATAGTGCAATTAACTCCTGCTTGCTCGACTGCCAGGAGATAGGACCGATAGGCTCGAGGCGGTAGACATAGCCGGTGCGTGAGCGCCTGTTGTCAGTGTCGCCGGCGTGATCGGCATCGACGTAGCCGATTAGCTTGGTTGGTGTAGCTGCGTTCTTGTGATAAGTTAGGCCGATCATCGCGGTGCTGATAAAGTAGTGCAGAGCGCGGTCAAGTTCCGCCAGGTGTTCTGCTTCAGGCTTCTTGAGATGAGTGGCGAGCTGGCTTGCGGAGTAGGATAGGTCGGGTCGGCAAGTGACGGCTGCGAAGAGGAGGCATCCTAGCTTCCTCTGATAGTCGCGTATGCCGGCGGGCTTAAGTAGAGCAGATTCCTTATCGGCTCCTGTCGTGTAGCGGTATGGTGTTGAAATCGCGGCTGGCGTAATTCCGAATCGTTTGGCGATGGTGTCGGCGTACTTTTCGGCGCTGAGGTAGATCGCGTCGTTATCTTCTCGAATGTTAAGTCCGAGATACTGTGTGACGGTAGATGAGACAGTGAGGGTGAGGTCCTTCTGCAGCTCCCCTTCGAACCAGGTGGTGATGCCGTCGGTAGAACCGATGTAGAGGAGATCGTCCACATAGACGATTAGAAGAATGTAGTCACTGTTCTTCGTAAGGCGGTACATGCCCTGATCGTGCGGGAGTTGTTTGAAGCCGATGCGGATGAGGCGAGTATGCAGGTACTGCTGCCACAGTCGCGGCGCCTGTTTGATCCCGTAGAGCGATTTTAGTAGCTGGCAGACGTGCGTGGAATTTGTGTTGGAGCCGTGCGGTAGTTCCACGAAAATCTCTGCATCGACCGGTGCGTAGAGAAAAGCGTTTGCGACGTCGATTTGGCGCAGTTTCTTCTTCTTCATAGCGGCGATGGCGAGAAGAATTCGAAGTGAAGTGTGGCGGCTGACCGGAGCGAAGGTTTCGGTGAAGTCTCGTCCATGTTCCTGGTCGAAGCCGCGAACGACCCAACGCGCTTTGAACTTGTCGATGGTGCCGTCGGCCTTCGTCTTCACGCGGAAGACCCATTTCCCGGTAAGAATGGTCTTGTTTCGCGCTACGCCGATGGGAACGACTTTCCAGGTGTTGCGTTCCTCTAATGCCTTCAGCTCCTTGTCCATGGCTTCGCGCCATTTTTCCTTATGCTCCCCCCCAGAGCCTGCTGAACTGTCGCAGGCTCCTTAGGAATGTTGACGCCGTGGACCGCGGTGACGAGACCAAGGATTTGGAGTCCGCTCTGTGTGTAGCGGGGGAGTGTGGTGTCCTCGGGATAGACTGCCTCGTCTCCAGTTTCTGGATCGGGTGCGAAGTTGGGCCCTATGCGTTCTGCTTCGTTGGTGTTGACTTCAGCAGGTGTAACGTAACCGTTGTCGGCGAAGTGGTAGTAAGTTTCGGCGTTGACGCTTTCGCGAGGGTTTTCTTCGTCCATCGGTACGTCCACTGAGCAGTAGGGAAGAGGTCCGGCTTCTTCCGAGGCTCCTTCCACATTCTGCTCGTCCCAGTCAGCTTCGTCTTCTGCCGAAGCGAAGGCTCGATCGCCACGGAAGCCGCCTGTGGGGTCTCGATTTTCGTCCAGGTTGGCAAGGTACGTTGGCAGCGTGAGTCGTTCGTAGAAAATCACGTCACGTGCTGCTACTGTTTCCTTGCTGTTGATATCGAAGATCTTCCATGCGTTGTAATGTTTTTCGATGCCCAGGTGTAGTCCCCACTGTGCGCGTTGGGAGAATCGGCCGGCTCGTGCAGATGGGGGTCGGTACTGTACCATGCAGCCGAAGACTCGTAACATTTTTGTGCTGCCCAGTTTTCCTGTCCACAGCAGGTGCGGTGATGTGTTGTTTGGGAGTGACGACGAAGAAAGCAAGTTGTGCAGCATCACGGCGTGGTCCATTGCTTCGGGCCACTGGTGGTTGGGTAGCCGCATGCCACGTAACAGTTTGCGCATGGTGTTCTGCAGAGTCCTGTTCATCCTTTCTGCTACACCCTGCTGTTGATGGGCGTAGGGAAGGGAGTGTCAGAATGCTATTATTGTCTAGCCTGCAGTGGGGTACTCTATAGCGAGTACAGCCCAATCTAGGGTTTGCTATTTGTACTCAACTGCCTGCTAGTTCAAACCCTCTCTCTCCTTTCAATCATTCTTGCCTAGTGATTCTGACATGGTATCAGAGCAGGTCGACCCTCCTGGGTCGATCCTGTGGGTGGGCCCACCACCTAAGCCTTCCGCTGCTACTGCTACTGCTACTGCTACTCCCTGTCCGCCGCGCGCCCCGTGGCGCGCGGCGTCGAAACTAGGGTTTTCAGCCCGCCGTGCGCCCCGAGGCACGCGGCGGTTTTCTGCCCGCCGTGCGCCCCGAGGCGCGCGGCGGTTCTCTGCCCGCCGTGTGCCCCGAGGCGCGCGGCGGGTTCCTGCCCCGTCACTCGGCACGTCGCCCCCGGGAGGCGCTGCGACGGGCGACGGGGACCCGCGCGTCGCCCCCCGTCGCCCGTCGTGGCCTGCACGCGGCCCGTACACCCGGCACGCGGCCCGTACGGGCTGCGCCAGGCCCGCGCGCGGCCCGTACGGGCTGCGCCAGGCCCGCGCGCGGCCCGTACGGGCTGCGCCAGGCACGCGCGCGGCCCGTACGGGAAGCGCCAGGCCCGCGCGCGGCTCGGGCCGCCTGCGCGCGGTTCGGGCGGCTCTACCAGGCCCGTGGGCGGCCCGTTCCTCGCTGCTCCTGCCCTCTCCACTGTCCCCCGTGCTTCTACCGGCGCCTCACCCCTCCTACAGCCCGTTCTCCTAAATTAGGGTTTGGGGGTGAAGAGTGTGGGGGTGGCGGCTATGGGGGTGTCGGTTGTGAGTTCCTCCCCCTGCTCCTCCTCCTCCCTCGTCTCCCTCTGCTACAGCTGCCGCTGAGGGGGGTGGTGTGTGGGAGCCTAGGGTTTGGGGTTTAAGGGGGGTACCGTCGGAGTGGAGCTAGGGTGTCAGCAGGGGGTGTGTGAGAGGGGCGTGGGACGGTCGGGGGAGATTGCGTGGAGGTAGCCGTCGTGACGCCAGCAGCGCCAGTAGTCCGGATGCCCTCGCGCGTTTCGGTAGCCCAGCGAGCCTGCTTCGCCAGTCGCCTGTGGGTCCGTTGCTCCTGTGTGTGCTCGTCGTAGCCGCGGAGCCAGATACTCCCGTAGTCCGGTGCCCTCGTGCGCTCGGTAGCCACTGTGCGCGCCGCTCCTGTTGCCCGTGTGTCTGCAGCTTCAGTCGGCGCCTTTCATCTTCTCTCCTCTCGCCAGCCCTCCTCCTCCTCGCTTGCCCTCTGTGACTGCCTCTAGCTTTGCTCATAACTGTGAACTTTAAACTATTGCTTCTTGAACTTGTGCTCAGAATGTGTGGTGACATTGTGATCCACCCTGAGCTTGTACTGCTTTGCTTGCTCTGCTGATTACACCCCACTTTGGCTATGGGGGTGTGTCAGAATGCTATTATTGTCTAGCCTGCAGTGGGGTACTCTATAGCGAGTACAGCCCAATCTAGGGTTTGCTATTTGTACTCAACTGCCTGCTAGTTCAAACCCTCTCTCTCCTTTCAATCATTCTTGCCTAGTGATTCAACAGGGAGATGAGTCTCTTGATTCCCTTCTCCGCCAGGTACTGCTTGAATCGCTGTGACGAGTATTCTCCTCCTCCGTCTGATTGGAAACTTTTGAGCTTAGCTCCTGATTCCCGTTCTGCTGCTGGAAGCCATGCCACGAAAGCTTCGAAAGCCATGTCGCGACTTGGTAAGTTTAGGTGCCAGACGTAACGTGTAGCGGCGTCGATGAAGGTGATGGTGTAGTTATACGCGTTTTGTCCGGGTTCGCGGTTGTACAAGATGTCGCTGTATACCTTTTCGAGTGGTGCATATGCAGGTGCGCTTGGGTTGTGATGCGAGACGAAGGGTTGATGCGGTAAGTCAGCTTCGGGGCAGGTGAAGCATGTTCCTCGAGCTCGCTGAAGTTCTCTGCCGTCTGTTAAAAGCAGAGAGTCCTTGTCGAGTACTCCTGCTCGAATTGTGTTGTTTAACACAGTGTTGCTTGGGTGTCCCATTCTTGCGTGCCAGATTTCTTCGTTGGCGCGATGACCGGGTGAGCGCTGGTACATGTCGGAGTTGGAGTAGAGACCGGTGGTGAAGTTGGGACTGTGATGAAATTCTCGTGGTGCTGGCTGGAGCTGTTGTGCAGGTGTTGGTGGTGCATCGTCGTTGAAGAACGCCGTCGTTGAAGGACCGGCGACTGGTGTCGTCGTTGTCGCTGTTGCTGTTGTTGTCTCTGCTGCTGCCGACGTTGTCTCTGCTGCTGCCGACGTTGTCTCTGCTGCTGCCGACGTTGTCTCTGCTGCTGCCGACGTTGTCTCTGCTGCTGCCGATTGTTGAATCGTTGCTAATGCTCTTGTTCTCTCTGTTTCAGGAATGGTATGTGAATACCAGAAGCCGCCTGGACTGAAGTCGGGGTCAAGATCCGGAGGGTGTGTCCAGTTGGTAAAGTTGACTATGGCGTCACTGTCAGCGGTGCCGAGATCAGGAACGAAGTCCAAGACGAAGACGTTGTTTTTAAGGATTGCCTTCCCGATGTAAAGACCTCCTCTCCCGTGGTACAACTTGAATTCTTGGGTAGTGCTGTCTGCTTCGAGGTGGATGCCTTTCGCCATCAACTGACTCACACTGAGAAGGTTGTATCCGAGGCCTTCTGCAATTAAAACCTTGGACATTTGCAGAATGACGTTTGTCTCCCGTGACTGAAGTTGTACAATTCCTTGTCGTCGTGTGTACAGGTTTTGATTATTGGCGACGGTGATGACGACCTCTCGTTGAAGCTGATACTCTCTCTGCACGAAGCGTCCTGAAGAACACATGTGTTGTCCGCAGCAACTGTCCAAGAACCACGTGTCTTTTCCGGATGGTTCGCTTTGGGCGATGGCAGCGTATGTCGGATTTGGTTGAAGTGCTTCGCGACGAGGTGTGGTGTTGTCGAGTTGTTCTTCTGGTGAGTAATGAGGTGGTGAATCCATGACGCAAGAGTCACTCAGTCTTGCCATGCAGCTAACGATGTTTCTTGCTTCTTGCGCAGGTTGTCCCGTTGAGGTCGTTGAAGCTTGGATCTGGGTCGTTGGATTCGCTTGCGTTGACGCAATTTGACTGCTTGAAGGTCGAAGGTGTCGTTGCGGGGTCGTTGACTGTTGACGATTCGGGCAGTGCGTGCGCGGGTGCCCTGAAGTCTTGCAGATGTGACAGAAGGGAGGTACTGGCTTCGGCTGTTGTTGTCTGTTGCTGTAGTTGTTGTGTCGTCGTTGGGTGTGAAATGCGAACTCTGACGTTGTCGTCTTCTTCCTGTGTCGTTCTTCTTGCAGATCCATGTCCTGCTGTTCGGCGTGGATTTCGGCGCAGAGTGCTGCCTCAGAGATTCGTCCGTGGGCTCGGAGGATGGCCTTTGTTGCGCGCCACTGAGGACCGAGGCCACCGATGATGATCGTCACGAAGGCGTCCTCAGAGATTGATCCTCCACATCGAAGAAGCTTGTCGCGCAGTTCGCGACATCGACTGATATATGCCATTCCTTTCTCTCCTGGTTTCATCTCAACTGTTGTCAGCTGCGCCATTAACCTGCTCTGGTTTACACTGTCTGTTGCTTGATACAGGCTCTCGTTTCATATGGTTGTATGCGAGCTCCGCCGAGTTGCCGAAGGCCCGGTAAGAGCGAATGTTCTGCTGCTGAGTTGGTGTTACGTTCCTCAGTAGGATCGTATACGCCATCATCGATTGATACGTGTACTGCTGCTTCTCATACTGTGTGCCGTTTGCTGGGTATTGCAGGGACCCGTCGAAGAAGCCAAGTATCTGCGCGCCCTCCATCATCAACTCGAACTCAAAGGACCAGGTGAAGAAGTCCTTTCCGTCGAATGGTCTTGACGTTTGAAGCTTCAAAACGTGTGCGAATTGCGACTGTACTTGTAACGCGTCCAGTGATTTGTCTTGTGCAGGCGAAGACTGCGGCATGAAGCTGATTGACCCGCGTTCGTACGGGGCGAAGGTAGGTTGCTGCTGTTGATTTCCGCGCGCGTATGACGACCCATCAAGGCTCATGGGCGTCACTCCGTTGTTGCTGTTGTGTGTCTGTGCAGGTCCCGACTGCTGGTGCTGCTCGTAGAAGGACATGAAGGAGAAAAACTTCTCCATCATGCTCTGGTCAAAGCCCGTGGGGCGATTTGTGAGAGTCTCGGTGGACGTTCCCCTAGGTCTTGTTGCCGTGCCTTCCTCTGTCTGCAGGCCAGAGGCAGGAGGTGGTGTAGGAGTAGTGCCCGGGGAGCCATTAGAAGAGCTCCTCTCCTTGTTTGTTGCCATGTCTTGTAATGTCTTTGATTTGGAAGTGGTAGAGTTTCCCCTGACTGCTCTCATACCATGTTGGGCTGAGATAGCCCCTTAGGATCTTTTCAGGGGAGAACTCTGGGTAGGACAATTGTAATAGCGGAAGCTTTCAGTGAAGAAATTGTGAACCACCTTGCGCTGGTGTGTGAGGGCAAAGTAGATTGATTATAACAGGAAAGTACAAGAATATATAGTAGTGCAAGGAATATCAAAGGATACAGTTATAACTACTTTTGCTGTTGCTGTTGCGGTTCGATACAGTACGACTCGGGCAACTGCTCTGTAACGAGTCAGTTGTATGTCCTTAACTGTCGCGCTGTACTTGTCGGGTCAAAGGTCGCTGACCTTTGACTTTCGCGTAACCTCCAGCAACCTCTTCAACCTCCGAGGGTTGACTCGCGGGTGCTTCGGTGTAGTTTGCCTCGCTTCTGGTGCGGTGTTTCGACACGACTGAAGCGTATAAGTTTTATTGTTTCCAACACGCGTAACCTCCAGCAACCTCTTTTAACCTCCGAGGGTTGACTCGCGGGTGCTTCGATATGGCGTGCTTCGCTTCTGGTGTGGTGTTTCGACACGACAGAGGCGTTTACAATTTATTGTTTCCAACACTCGATACCGCATATGGGTATAGGCCAGAACATACCAATGGTTCAAAAATGGAGTGGTATATGTATTCGTTTTTAACCTTGTACCTTGCCATGATTATGGCAGAGATTCAAAATGCAGTGCCTTGCAATTCCTCTAAATCCATCCACCTCTTCCATAGTTCCTTCCCAAAAGGACCACGAGTTCACTTCTCAGCATGGGAAAAGGTACGGTAAGAATGAAATAATATTACTTCAAAGTATCACTACAAAATGGGTATATCTACAAACTGGGTATAGGTCCATGCAGGCGCTTCGTTATTAGCTGACGCAGCAGCATACCGTAACTGCCGCGAAGCTCACTCACGCGCTGGTCGATCTGTACAGAACTGGTAGGCACAAGTTTACCCGGGAAAATCGCTGTTGCAAGCACATCAACCCCTTCATAAAAAGCTCCTGCTTGCTCGCAGCCTTTGCGTGGTACTCCTGGTTGCGATATTCCACTGCAGGCGTGGCTCTTCTGAGGAAGGACGAACCGCCATGCGCGATCACCACGCTTCGACGGAATCTCTCCGGTACTGCCTCCTCGCTGTCCTCTGCTTCTTCCTCCTCCATATAATCTCGCTGCATCCCTTGCTCCTCGCCCTCCAATTCCTCCGCATACTCCTCTCCCTCCATCTCCTCTTCATCATTCAATGTCGTCAAATACTCTCTCTTCTCCTCTTCCTCCTCCATTGACATATCCTCCTCTCCCATTTCCTCCACCTCCTCCTCTTCCTCCTCCCACTCCCCGTCCACCTCTTCCTCTTCCTCCTCCTCCTCGTCTACCGAAGCTGCCACTTGCAGCAGCTGCAGGTTTGGCATCCGAAGCAGCACCGCGTGCAGCAGCAGCAGAGCCTCGGGCCGCTGGTCCTGAACCTTCACCTTCAGCTCCTCCAGCTGCGGCCACCGCGCTGACGTGGCAGCGCCGGCGGATTGGAGCGCCCCCGACGCTACAGCCCAGGACACAACAAGCTGCCACGGCAGCGCGCCGAAGCTGAGCGCCTTCAGGTTCGGACACATAGCTGCGAGCCAGGTCAGGGAGAAGATGCTTGAGGTAAGAGCACCCATACCGGCAGAGAAGAAGTCGAGTGACAGGGAGGTGAGTTCTGAGCCGTTGGATTGCACGAGCGCTTGCATCGCCGTCCAACAGAACGATCCCGCTTTCAGATTAAGGGCCGAGATTTTCGCCGACTCCGGAGCGGTGATCTCCAGCAGGCTCGCGCTCGCGACTGCCACGTGGCGCAGATCCGGAGCGCCGTGGATCTGGACGGAGCGGATGAACATATCGCGGACGGAGAGCGAGCGGAGGGAGCGCGCGTTCGAAAGCGTGCACGACTCGGCGCGCATGTATGCCAACTCAACATGCTCCAGTGTAGCGGGCAGGCGAAGATTTATCCGCGGGCTGCCCGTGGCCATGAAAATTGAGAGGCGGCGGAGGTTAGGCGCCTCGTCAAGGATGGCCTGGAGGCTCTCATTGGACGCGTGAATCCAGGAGAGCGACAGGTGCTCCAGGTGTCGCATGGGCGGCAGGCGAGCAGTGGGCGACGAGAGCAGCGACGACGACAGCGACAGCGAACCCAGAGAGAGAGATCGCAGCGACGTGCAGTATTTTGCCACGTGGCGCACGTGCAAGCTCAGATCCTCGTTCTCCCAAACGTTAACTGTTGTTGCGGCGTTTCCTGCGGCGTGAGACGCGGCGGCGCCCTGGACCGCTCGGGAGAGGACGAGGGACTTGAGATGCGATCCGACGTGGCGCATCCATGCTTCGAAGATGAATTCGCGCGGGTGCTGCTGCTGGCGAGCGTCGCAGCCGCATCCGCAGCAGCAGTGGTGAGCGCATTTCCCGCCGCAAGACGTGTCGCCGCAGGACGGGCACACTGATTGCGGCGCAGCGAAGGCCGATGCCACGTGGAGGTGCTCCAGCTCCTGCGATTTCAGAACCATCCGCGATACAAGCTCTTCAAGCTGGATGGCCGGCGAGTGGCGGAACGACGACGACGAATGGGAACGCGACACGTCCGCAGGGCCGAAGCAGAGGGCAGGGAGGAAGCGCGACAGGCTATGGAACCGGCGACAGGTTAGCGAGGTGGCTGCCACGTCGGACGCGCCGCTGCCGGTCCGGGAAAGGATATCGATAACAAGCTCGTCTGGAAGCTTCGAGAACGGGTCCTGTGAACAGCCGTGGGAATTATCCGAAGCGTCAGGCATTCTAGGCGATATCCCATCCGCGTTAACGCGACTAACTTCAACCTCTTGGCACGAGAAAGCGAAGCTAGGAGATGCCATCAGACACAATTGATTAACTTGATCCGGTCGATAGGCTAGATAGAGATGGAAAGGCGTGATAGCAAAGCCTGAAGGTGGTCTGACTGGGGACTGGTTTCAACGAAAGACTAAGTTAAGAACTGCTTTTAATTGCCAGAAAAGCTTAGGAAGGTCGGTGGTAAGGAAGGGCGAGACAAGCGACAACAGCCACAAGCAACGGCGGAGAACTGAGGGAATCCCGATAACCAAATGCTGGAAGGGCGGTGACTCGTGATCAAATGGAAGAGACGAAAATACTGCCGATAGGGACTTGAGGGGGACGGGAGTTATTTATCTATCCACAACTCAAGCGTGCTGGTTTGGATGGTTGGTACGAGTCGAGAGGATGACGGGACGGAGGGAGTTACTGTAGCAAGGGTTATGAGGCAGATCGGAGGGAGAGGGAGGGCCACACAACCGCAACTCGCACTGGCGGCACGTGCTGCCGCGCTGGCGTTCCAACTGCTGCGCTGGCGGCCTCGTGGGCTTCGAGAAGGCACGGCGTAAGTTTGCAGCTGGCGGGAAAAATGTGGCTGGCGTGGGGAATTTGAATGCGGGGCATCCACAATGACGATTGGGAGTGGTTGGTGGTGCGGCGCGGGAGTGATGCCCAGCATACCGAACTGGCGCCAAAATAACACATCGATCTGGCTGATACGGAAAAATCGAGATCAGGGCATAGGGCACGGGTGGGCCATGTGCTTCCTTGCATCATTGATCACCGTGATCAAGTGCGGTGCTGATGCAGTTGGCGCGAGGTCAACAGGTACCTATGGAAGTGGAGGTTATAAACCAGGGTTTGAGTGCGGTTTATAGCGGTCAACGCAAGCAAATTGCAGAATTAGGGCTTGTGGGTGAATCGAGATTAGGAGATGGTGAAAGTGAAAGCTGGTTTGATGGCGTTTTGTGACTGTACAGTATTCTCTCCCATGCTGCAACTGTTTGTTTTAGCGTGATGCAACCAGCGTTGTCAACCACGCATGCCAAGAGGATATCACGTGACACGTGACGCCGTTGCTGCCAGTTGGTCATCCAGACTGCCAGCCAGTCGCCACAAGCGGCGACGAAATGCTGCAATCGTCAACCAACTCGAAACAGAACCAAAAGAGAAGGTGTGGGTTTCGTCAATCAATGACACGCTGAGGTCAACGAAATGGTAACGGGTAACGTTAGCTTCGCTGTACCTTTCGTCTACCAAAGGTGCCTTGGTTGATTGTGGCCATGCTGGGAAGGATACCACATAGATGTGCGGCTGGCGAACCTCAAGCAAGGGCGCGTATCTTTTGAAATTTATGCCAAGTTCATGTTTTTTAGTCGAATTTTTGCAAATGAACACAGGTCGACCAGTAGTCGACTATCTCGTCATTTAATTGTCGATCGCGTGTTCACCTTGACGTGGAGCACATGGCACAAGAAATGCTCGACTTTCAGAGGTCGAATTTGTACAGTAAAATCCGAGTCGCTCCCAACTTTCGTAGGTTACCCTGTCTATACAGTGAAGTTCGTTAACACTCTCAACTCTGGTAACCTGGCGCGACGTAGTTCGTGACCGTCGCGAAGCTCGCAGCTTCTTCGTGCGTGGGCAGAAGAACACACGATTGGAGAAAAGTGCTCGGGGATAGTCGAATGCGAGGTCGACCCTAGTTCAGTGTCCTTCTGTTTCGGCAACTTTGAGCTTGGACACACGATCGTCGTCAACAGCTTTAAACGAATTTGACGAGCTGGTTACCAACAAAAGTTCGACCTTGGTTTTGAACTTCTACCAAAAGACACGCGCCCTAATCATGACGGGCACCAGAAAGCTGGGCTGTTAAGACAGGGCTGTAAATGCGATTTACACAAAAATGTTGGGTGCGAGTCAGAACAACGACATGGCTGTCAGAACCGCCATCTCGCGATGTATCTTCAAATCTAACAAAGTCTCTATAACATTCAGTTCAGCCCGTTGGTTCCAGAGGTGTACAAGGGGTGAGACAGCTGGGTACCAGATTTGTTGCCATCGGATTTGGAAACCAGCCATTTTTAGCCTGACAAGGGCGACTTGGCGGAGAATCCACAGTGTGTTGGGATTCGTTCCCCTGAAGCGACCAGGTTTTTCCAGCACTTGGCTTCGGGTGTACATTCGGTGCTCATATCAAGAACACCAGGTAGGCGGGCGGCATGTGAGTGAAACGAGTTTTGGAAATTTCGCCACATTCGCCCTTGTCGCCACGGGCAAAATTGTGATTGTAAAATGAAATTGGAATGTGAAACGAGTCTAGGGGTTTAAGTTCGTAACCAGGTAAACAATTCTGATGACAGGCAGCCGTTGTTGTTTATGAACTGTAGATGTTTTCTTCCGCGACTTGGTGACTGTACCCCGAAATCAGCACAATCACCACTCACAGGCAAAACGTTCGCGAGTGACTGATTTTCTATATGTGTTAAGCAATTTTTTGTGATAGGCTGAGCATCGACTGTACACCCGAAGCTTCCAGCTAAAGCGGGGCGCGATGATCTGGATGATGCCCAGCCCAGCCGCGAATCCAACACCACCGCGACCCTTGTCGTGCTGGAAACTGGCGCAGCCGCAAACAGAACAAAGTACTGTAGTGACACAAATGTGGTGTACGTAGATTGTTTTCCAATACAGGAGCCACTTTTATGTTTCCAGCCCTCCAGAATGGCAGACTTTTAGGAGCCCCGTAAAAGGGAAACTTCGAAGTTTAAAAGAGTTCGAAGTTTATACCCGCACGGATTTCGCCATCCATGACCTCGAACTCTTCTTGATCCTCTATCAGCGGCAGGCAACTTGTGGGCGTTGGCTTGTCTGGGCAGGCAACATGGGAAATTATACAGGCAGTCACAATTTTCCCCGTTTTAACTACTATAGGATGTCTCAAGTGTAACTTCCATTTATTAAACTACAGCGATCGCACGTGACGACGCGTCTCTTCATGAAAACCAGAATTCGTGGTGAAATCACGCGCCGCACTTCTCCAATGCTGCATCGAAAACAACAGACCAGCATGGACCAGACGGAACGAGCAGCATTTCCAAGCGTCGTTGCAACCGCCACAAACCGCCGTGCTTTGGCCGTGCGCTTGTGACCCACAGCGATCGCGTTCGTGCATTTCCAAATTGTCTACTGCAGGCACACATACCCCTGAAGGCCCCTGAAAAAAATTGTTTTTTGAGATGAATACACCAGCCAGTAAAGAGGTTACATGTATATAGGTTGCTCTGCTTATATCGGGCATACCCCAGCTACCCAATGCATACCTCGATCAAAATCTTGGCAATGAAAGCTCCACTCAAGGCACTCAAGTTATTTACACTTGGAAATATGCACAATGGAGTTGTGTACGCCGGACAGTATGAATAGCCCCACAATATTTGATTAGAGTGCAGCTCACACTCGACGTGTTTCCGGTCTATGGACCAACGTCCAGACTCCTGACCAACAGTAGCACTTCAAAGTGGCAAGGTGAACAGTCCACTCTACATACCGTACCACATATCACTTAATTGCTGTTAATGGGCTGATGACAAACTACCCCCATGACCCACATTAGCATTGCATGTAATCCACATAAGCCCCGATCGCTGCAAGAAACTCCCGGGCAGCAGCACTCCTGGCTGTTTTTTTGGCAGCCCCGCATCCAACAAACTGTACAATCTGCCCGTCAATACGGACAGAAAGGACGGAGGTGTGCTGCAAAGAGCTGCCAAAAGAGTAGCTATCGGTCCATGACACTTGGGAACACATTGCCACAGCCAACTCGTTTAGTGCTTGTAGCGAGACGCCCTTGGAGTGGGCATCTGGTGCAAGAATCCGTGTCCAGCTGTAGCAATTGATACCTGGAGAGCAGTTGTACACAGAATGGGGAGACGGGAACTGGGATTCATACAACTGCCTAACACGCTTAAGAGGAAACACGAAAAGTGCGTGCAGGAGCGAGGACAATTTAGTCTGACTTCTAAAGTGCCAACCAACCTTGATTATCTTTATAGATATGACAGCCATGATCGGCATGATAGGCATGATAGGCATGATAGGTATGGTAGGCATGATAGGTATCGTAGGCATGAAAGGTATGGTAGGCATGATAGCATTCGAATACGCACCGGTTGCTGTGACAAGCCTTCTAAGTGTTGCTTGTGTGGCTGCCTGTCGAACTGGCAGGGCTTGAGGACGGGCTGCTGCTTCTGGTGATGCTGCTGATGCTGCTGCTGATGCTGCTGCTGCTGCTGCTGGTGCTTGTGCTGCTAATGCTGCTGCTGCTGGTGGTACTGCTGGTGCTTGTGCTGCTGCTCGTGCTTGTGCTGCTAATACTGCTGCTGCTGGTGGTACTGCTGGTGCTTGTGCTGCTGCTCGTGCTTGTGCTGCTAATACTGCTGCTGCTGCTGGTACTGCTTGTGCTTGTGAAGCTGCTTGTGCTTGTGCTGCTGCTTGTGCTTGTGCTGCTGCTTGTGCTTGTGCTGCTAATACTGCTGCTGCTGGTGCTACTGCTCGTGCTTGTGCTGCTGGTACTGCTACTGGCACTCGGGCTGCTGCTGGTGATGCTCGTGGTGCTGCTGGTTGAGTGATGCTGGTGGACAGGGCTTGAGGACGGGATGCCAATGGTGCTGATGCCGCTGGTAGCACTTGTGCTGACTGTGATGCTGGCGCTCGTGCTAGTGCTGCTGCTGGTGATGCTGCTGCTGCTGCTGCTGCTGCTGCTGCTGCTGGTGGTAATGCTGCTGGTGCTGCTGCTGCTGCTACTGGTAGTGATGGTGATATGCCCTCTCTCCTCTGATCCCCCCACATGTCATCTACTCTCACACTCAGTCTCTCCCTCTTCTCCCGAACCTGCTCCTCCCGAGCCACACCATCACCTGCCAAGCCTGGCCGCATCAAGCCTGCACACCTGAGCTGTGCAAATTCCAAGCCTGGGGTTCCCGAACCTCCAGCAGTAACGGGACCAGCAGATTTAACAGGGGAATTTGAAGGGCAGATTGACGTGGGATTGTAGGGGGAGGGAGGGTGCGGGGTGGAATGGGAGAGAGGAGGGGTGGGTGGGTCAAAGCGAGCAGCACTTGACACCACCGTCCATTTTTGTTGCTGTTGCTGTTGCGAGGGCTCCTGCTGCTGCCACTCACACTGCTGTTGCTGTTGTAGTATCACTGCTGATCTCTGAGCTGCTGCTGCTGCTGCTGTTGCTGCTGCCACTGTGTGCATCTGCACTGCTGCAGCACGGGGCAGGGCTACTGTGTGCAAACGACTTGCCGCCTGCACCTGTGCTGGTGCAGCTGTTGCCTGTGCTGCCGCTGTGTGCACCTGCACTGCTGCTGGCCGGGGCTGTGCTGCCACTGTGTGCATCTGCACTGCCGCAGCACGGGGCAGTGCTACTGTATGCAAACGATTTGCTGCTTGCACCTCTGCTGGTGCAGTTGCTGCCTGTGCTGCCGCTGCCCGTGCTGCGGCTTGCGCTTGCACGGTTACTTCCCGAGCCTGTGCTGTTTGCACCTGTGCTGGTGCAGTTGCTGCCTGTGGTGCCGCTGCCCATGCTGCAGCTTGCGCTTGTGCTGATACTGCTCGCAGCTGTGCCGCTTGCACCTGTGCTGGTGCAGTTGCTGCCTGTGCTGGTGTAGCTGCTGCCTGTGGTGCTGCTGCCCGTGCTGCGGCTTGCACTTGCACTGTTACTGCCCGAACCTGTGCTGCTTGAACCTGTGCAGGTGCAGCTGCTGCTTGTGATGGTGCAGCTGCAGCCTGTGGTGCCACTGCTGCTGCCCGTGCTGCGGCTTGAGCTTGCATTGTTACTGCCCGAACCTGTGCTGCTTGCACCTGTGCTGCCTGTGGTGCCACTGCTGCTGCCCTTGCTGGTTTCGCTGATGCTGCACCTGGTGCTGGTGCAGTAGTTGCCACTGCCGCTGCTGCGGCTGTGACTGGTGGTGTTGTTGCTGCTGCGCCCTGCTTCTTCTGTGATGCCGCAAATCGCTGTTCACCTTGCTGCACCTGTTGCTGTTGCTGCTGCTGCCGCACCCCATGCTCCTGGCGCTGTTGCTGCTGCTGCTCCTGTTGCTTTGGCTGTAGTGAAACTGCTTGCCCCTGCCCCTTCAAAACCTTCTTCTTTTTTGACGTCTGCTTGCTCTGCGTCTTCCGCTGCTGCCTAATCTTCTCAGGATTCAACGTGCCATTTTCCTGCACGGCACAGCAGAAGGAGTCACACGTAAAAACAGATCCAACCAATCATTCATACAGAATCCAAATCGGCCAAATTCAGTAACAGACTTCTACTAGCAACCACGACTCACCAGCAGTCGCTTTATCTCTTCATGTGCCAGCTCAGCAGCAGCCTTCCTAACCATGCTCTTGTGCTTGCTTTGACTCCTGTTGACTCTCAAACCAAGGACCAAAATTGATGGCTTATACTCATCCTCACTACTCAACATCAGCGTCTTGATTTCATCAAGTGCCAGCTCAGCAGCAGCCTTTCTAGCCATGGTTTTGTGCTGTCTCACTGCTACTGCCACCTCCCTCCCTCCCACCACAGCCTTACACCTCCACCACTCCATTTCCCTCTTCCTCCTCCACCCCTCTTCCTCCTCCTCCACCCACTCCTCATCTCCCCCCTCTCCTCCCCCTTCTCCCTCCCCATTCCCTTTTTCCCCCTCTCCCTCTTCCCTCCTCTTTCCTCCCCATCCCACATCTCCCTCTTTCTTTTCCCCTGCTGCCCCAGGTTTCCGACATTTCTCAACCACCAGCTTTCCACCCTGCCCCAGTTTCCCGGTCAGCTCAAAAAGAGCGAGGTGGGCGGGCGGGTAACAACAGAGGCAGCAGTGACACGGGTAGGGAAGAACCGGGAAAAGAGTGCCCACACCCTCTCCGTGTCAAACCCACAGTCGACGAGCGTTGCCCCCACCAGGGACTCGAGCACGTCTCCTATTGCCTGAGGGAGGGATAGCAGGGGGGAAGAAGGAAGAAAACAGAGAAAAGAATCAGCAAAGGGCAGAGGCAGCAGTGACACGGGTGGGGAAGAACCGGGAAAAGAGTGCCCACACCCTCTCCGTGTCAAACCCACAGTCGACCAGCGTTGCCCCCACCAGTGACTCTAGCACGTCTCCTATTGCCTGAGTGAGGGATAGCAGGGGGGAAGAAGGAAGAAAACAGAGAAGGGAATCAGCAAAGGGAAAAAGAGAAGGGAATCAGCAGTGACACGGGTGGGGAAGAATCGGGAAAAGAGGCCCCACACCCTCTCGGTGTCAAACCCACAGTTCACTAGAGTTGCACCGGAAAGAATGCACTTCCCTAGCCACCCACCTTAGGCGCCTGCACTCCACCCTCCCCAAAGTATCCATCCAGCTTCTCCCTCTTCCCCTCCTCTCCCCCCTCGTCTTCCCCCTCTTGTCCATCTCGCTCCGCCTCCTTCCTCTCCTTCCCCTGCCCCCTCGCACCTCCCCCTTCTTCCAACTCCCCGTCGCCCATTGCACTGTCAGCAAATCCCTTGTGAGAGACTTCCACGCTGGTGGTCCCCCCTCGATTTACAACCCCAACTCCTATCACACTTGCAGGCACCCCCATACTTCCACACCCTCCCACCCTTGTATCCCCACCACCCCCAGTGCCTCCCATTCCCCCTTCTGCTTCTGCTGCTCTCTTTCCCTTCTGCTTCTCTCCTTCCCCAACCTCTTTCCTCCACTTCCTCCTCTCCCTCTCCCTCCTCTCCCGCTCCCTCCTCTCCTCTCTGTCTCTCACAAACGCTGCAATCTCCCCACCCAGGTGGACCGAGAAATGCCTGATGTGGCGGTGTAGTGCCAATCCGGAGCCCCCTGCTGACGTGGCAGCAGCAGAGGAAACAGCTGATGTGGCGATGCGGGAGAGGTTCTCATTGTTGACGAGCGCGGCACGGCGGAAGGTGAGCTGACGTGGCGTCTGGTGCGGGTGCTGCAGGTGCAGCTGACGTGTCACAAAGTAATCGATGAATGCGTCACCCAGAAATTCCAACCTCTGCGGTGTTCAGGTGAAGTGTTGAAACGAGGGAACGGAAAAAAAAAAAAAAAAAAAAAAAAGAGAGAGAGAGAGAGAGAGAGAGAGAGAGAGAGAGAGAGAGAGAGAGAGAGAGAGAGAGAGAGAGAGAGAGGGGGGGTTGGGGGGGGATGTATGGGTGGGCTACAAACAAAAGCAGTTGACATACGCATCGCCTGGGAACAACAATCCTTAAAGCATGGAGGGCTTGAAGCGAAGGAACCTAAAACAACTCACGTTTTAGCACAACTCTATCTCCCTCACTCCTTCCACCAGCAATGTAACTTCCTTTTTACTACAACACCAGCAATAGTTATAAGCCAGGGACCAAGGCGCGCCCCCGGACCAAGGCGCGCCCCCGGACCAAGGCGCGCCCCCGGACCAAGGCGCGCCCCCGGACCAAGGCGCGCCCCCGGACCAAGGCGCGCCCCCCAGACCAAGGCGAGCCCCCCGGACCAAGGCGCGCCCCCGGACCAAGGCGCGCCCCCGGACCAAGGCGCGCCCCCGGACCAAGGCGCGCCCCCGGACCAAGGCGCGCCCCCGGACCAAGGCGCGCCCCCGGACCAAGGCGCGCCCCCGGACCAAGGCGCGCCCCCGGACCAAGGCGCGCCCCCGGACCAAGGCGCGCCCCCGGACCAAGGCGCGCCCCCGGACCAAGGCGCGCCCCCAGGCCAAGGCGCGCCCCCGGGCCAAGGCGCGCCGCCGGGCCAAGGCGCGCCCCCGGGCCAAGGCGCGCCCCCGGACCAAGGCGCGCCCCCGGACCAAGGCGCGCCCCCGGACCAAGGCGCGCCCCCGGACCAAGGCGCGCCCCCGGACCAAGGCGCGCCCCCGGACCAAGGCGCGCCCCCGGACCAAGGCGCGCCCCCGGACCAAGGCGCGCCCCCGGACCAAGGCGCGCCCCCGGACCAAGGCGCGCCCCCGGACCAAGGCGCGCCCCCGGACCAAGGCGCGCCCCCGGACCAAGGCGCGCCCCCGGACCAAGGCGCGCCCCCGGACCAAGGCGCGCCCCCGGACCAAGGCGCGCCCCCGGACCAAGGCGCGCCCCCGGACCAAGGCGCGCCCCCGGACCAAGGCGCGCCCCCGGACCAAGGCGCGCCCCCGGACCAAGGCGCGCCCCCGGACCAAGGCGCGCCCCCGGACCAAGGCGCGCCCCCGGACCAAGGCGCGCCCCCGGACCAAGGCGCGCCCCCGGACCAAGGCGCGCCCCCGGACCAAGGCGCGCCCCCGGACCAAGGCGCGCCCCCGGACCAAGGCGCGCCCCCGGACCAAGGCGCGCCCCCGGACCAAGGCGCGCCCCCGGACCAAGGCGCGCCCCCGGACCAAGGCGCGCCCCCGGACCAAGGCGCGCCCCCGGACCAAGGCGCGCCCCCGGACCAAGGCGCGCCCCCGGACCAAGGCGCGCCCCCGGACCAAGGCGCGCCCCCGGACCAAGGCGCGCCCCCGGACCAAGGCGCGCCCCCGGACCAAGGCGCGCCCCCGGACCAAGGCGCGCCCCCGGACCAAGGCGCGCCCCCGGACCAAGGCGCGCCCCCGGACCAAGGCGCGCCCCCGGACCAAGGCGCGCCCCCGGACCAAGGCGCGCCCCCGGACCAAGGCGCGCCCCCGGACCAAGGCGCGCCCCCGGACCAAGGCGCGCCCGGGGCGCGCTCCCGGACCCAGGCGCGCCCCGGACCAAGGCGCGCCCCCGGACCAAGGCGCGCCCCCGGACCAAGGCGCGCCCCCGGACCAAGGCGCGCCCCCGGACCAAGGCGCGCCCCCGGACCAAGGCGCGCCCCCGGACCAAGGCGCGCCCCCGGACCAAGGCGCGCCCCCGGACCAAGGCGCGCCCCCGGACCAAGGCGCCCCACACGGACCAAGGCGCGCCCCCCGGACCAAGGCGCGCCCCCGGACCAAGGCGCGCCCCCGGACCAAGGCGCGCCCCCGGACCAAGGCGCGCCCCCGGACCAAGGCGCGCCCCCGGACCAAGGCGCGCCCCCGGACCAAGGCGCGCCCCCGGACCAAGGCGCGCCCCCGGACCAAGGCGCGCCCCCGGACCAAGGCGCCCCACACGGACCAAGGCGCGCCCCCCGGACCAAGGCGCGCCCCCGGACCAAGGCGCGCCCCCGGACCAAGGCGCGCCCCCGGACCAAGGCGCGCCCCCGGACCAAGGCGCGCCCCCGGACCAAGGCGCGCCCCCGGACCAAGGCGCGCCCCCGGACCAAGGCGCGCCCCCGGACCAAGGCGCGCCCCCGGACCAAGGCGCGCCCCCGGACCAAGGCGCGCCCCCGGACCAAGGCGCGCCCCCGGACCAAGGCGCGCCCCCGGACCAAGGCGCGCCCCCGGACCAAGGCGCGCCCCCGGACCAAGGCGCGCCCCCGGACCAAGGCGCGCCCCCGGACCAAGGCGCGCCCCCGGACCAAGGCGCGCCCCCGGACCAAGGCGCGCCCCCGGACCAAGGCGCGCCCCCGGACCAAGGCGCGCCCCCGGACCAAGGCGCGCCCCCGGACCAAGGCGCGCCCCCGGACCAAGGCGCGCCCCCGGACCAAGGCGCGCCCCCGGACCAAGGCGCGCCCCCGGACCAAGGCGCGCCCCCGGACCAAGGCGCGCCCCCGGACCAAGGCGCGCCCCCGGACCAAGGCGCGCCCCCTGAGTAGACCACTTATTGTAAGGCGCCTCAAAAATATGAGGCGCCTCAACACTTCCCACCAGCAAAGTATATTCCATTTTACTATACAACACCAGCAAAAGTCAACAGCAACACCAGCAACAGTCAACAGCAATACCAGCCAGGTAAGTAGACCACTAAATTTTGGTCAGCAAACGTTGACAAGTGCATGCCAGGTATGTGTCATTTGACTTTCCTCAATCCTCAGAAACTCACCTGGTAACACGTCACCACGTCGTTTGATGCCCAGTTGACGAAGCTAGGGTGAGTCAGGGCCTCCAGCACCAACCTCTTGTCTTTGAACTCATACCCCAGTGCCTCCTCTACCTCCCTCACTGCTATCAGGCTCTTTGACACGTCTTGACGCTCACCTTTCTGAGACGCCTTGAAGCTCACTTGGTAACACGTGACGACTTCGTCTGACGCCCAGTTGACGAAGCTAGGGTGAGTCAGGGCCTCCAGCACCAACCTCTTGTCTTTGAACTCATACCCCAGTGCCTCCTCTACCTCCCTCACTGCTATCAGGCTCTTTGACACGTCTTGACGCTCACCTTTCTGAGACGCCTTGAAGCTCACTTGGTAACACGTGACGACTTCGTCTGACGCCCAGTTGACGAAGCTAGGGTGAGTCAGGGCCTCCAGCAACAACCGCTTGTCTTTGAATTCATACCCCAGTGCCTCTACTATGTCCCTCACTCCTATCAGCCTCTTTGTGCCTCACCTTTCTGAGACGCCTGAACGCTCACCTGGTAACACGTGACGACTTCGTCTGACGCCCAGTTGACGAATCTGGGGTGGGTCAGGGCTTCCAGCACCAGCCTCTTGTCTTTGAACTCGTACCCCAGTGCCCTCTGTTATGTATCTCCCTAACTTCGTCACCCTCACAGGCCTTCTTGTCATGACTCACAGCTCACCTGGTAACATGTGACGACTTCGTCAGACGCCCAGTTGACGAAGCTGGGGTGGGTCAGGGCTTCCAGGACCAGTCGCTTGTCTTTGAACTCGTACCCCAGTGCCTCCTCTATCTCCCTCACTCCCGCCAACCCCTTATCATTTCCTCCGTCCTCTCCTCCCTCCTCCCCTCCCTCATCTCCTTCCTCCTCCCCTCCCTCCTTTTCTCCCCTCATCCTTCCTTCCTCTCCTTCCTTCCCCCCATCTTCTTCCAACATCACCTCATCTGTATTAGACCCCCTCGCTCCTATGGCATCAACAGTTTTCTCCCCATTCCCACCCACACACACCTCTCTCCCATTTCCTTCCACAATCCCACTCTTCCTTCTATCCACCCCTCCACACACCTCTCCAGTCTCTCTCCCATCCTCTCTTGGACCCCCATCTGCCTCTTCAAACCCAGACAGCCCCACGGGAAGGCCCAACCACCCCATGACACATGTAGCAGCAGCAGCCCCACACGTGTCCCACACACACCCCACCAGAGCCTCGACCAAATCAGCTAAAGCCTTCCCAGACACCCGCACAGGAGGGGGGGATACTGCCACCACAGGAGGAGGCAGGTTCGGTCCTTTCTTGTGGTTTCTTCCTCCCATCCCGCTGCTTCCACCGCTCTCAACACCTTCTCCTTCAACGATGCAGACGTTCTCAGTTTCAATACCACTGCTTCTGATGGATTCTCCCCTCTCCCTTTCTCCCTCTCCCTCTTCTCCCTCTCCCTCTCCCTCTTCTTCCTCTTCCTCCTCTTCCTCCTCTTCCTCCTCTTCCTCCTCCTCATCTGCTTCTACCTCCCCCTCCACTTCCTCTCTTTCCTCTTCCTCGCTCCCCTCCTCTGTATCCTCTTCTTCCTCCATTTCAGCATCTTCGTCTCCCTCCCCCATCTCCTCTTCCTCCGTCTCCTCCTCCTCGTCCTCCTCCCCCTCCTCCTCTTCCCCCTCCTCTTCTTCGTCCTCTTCCTCCTCCCCCTCCTCCTCTTCCTCCTCACCCTCCTCGTCTTCCTCCCCTTCCCCACCATCATTACCCTCTTCGTCTCCCACCTCCCCCTCCGCCTCCCCATCTGTTCCATTCCTCCCTTCACCCCCCTTCTCCGCACCTTTTCTTGCCTCTTGCTCCCGCTCAGTCACCACACACTGCTTCTTCTTCTTCTTTCTCCTCTTGTCCAATGCCTGCTGCTGCTCCTTCCCTTGAGTCCGCCGCTCCCTCATCTCCTGCTTCAGCTGTGCATGCCCACAAGGGTAGTCACAAGGGGCAACGCCAGGCACGCGCCACTTCCCTGCTGTGAATATCCCCGTTCGCAGATACTCCTGCAGAACAGGCAGTGAGAGTTGGATAGAGGGAAAGCAGTGCAAGCAATATGAGGTGCTGCATCCCTTCATCTGCTGCCTCAATCGCCGCTTTCTCATTTGCTGCTTCAGCTGCGCATGCCCGCACGGGTAGTCATGAGGGGGAACATCCGGCACATGCCACTTCCCTGCTGTGAAAATCCCCGTTCGCAGATACTCCTGAGGGAGGGACAGTGAGATAAAGGGAAACCAGAACATTATGAGATGAGTTCGCCATGCCCTCATTTGCTGCATCAGCTGCGCATGCCCACATGGATAGTCATGAGGGGCAACGCCAGGCACGCACCACTTCCCTGCTGTGAATATCCCCGTTCGCAGATACTCCTGAGGAGAGGAGGAGAGAGACGGACACAAAGGCGAGAAGCGAACATAGGTAGTGGTGATTGGAAACGGGAAGCTGGAAGCAGCAAGGGGCAACGCCTGGCACATGCCACTTCCCTGCTGTGAATATCCCGTTGCGCAGATACTCCTGACGAGAGACATTGGGGATACAGCAAGAGAAGTGCATTGCGGTGGCAAGGTTGGGGGCAGAGGGGCAACAACCGGAACGTGCCACTTCCCTGCTGTGAACATCCCCGTTTGCAGATATTCCTGAAGAGAGGCATTTGGAAGGGGGGGCAAGGTTGGGGGGCAGAGGGGCGATACTCGGCACATGCCACTCCCCCGCTGTAAAGATCCCGGTTTGCAGATACTTCTGAGGAAGGAAGGACAGAGACGAGGTGACAGAGAGGGAGACGAGTGTGTAAGGGGATGATGGGCACTAGGCACAGCACGTGCCAATACCTGGTGCATGCAATGAATGGAAGTTCTTTCTAAGCGCTCACTAATATCCACCAGATCACAACTCCAATGCAGCCTCACCTCCCTCGCAGTCAAAAGCAGTGCCTCATTGCTGATCTCATTGGTGCGCCGCTGCAATGAGTGCGCACGCCCTCGTGCACATGCACGCATCCCTTCTTCGAATTACTGATCCCACCAATTCCACTCTCAACTCACATGCAGCTTCATCTCCTTGGCAGTCGAAAGCAGCGCCTCATTACTGATCGCATCAGTGCGCCGCTGAGTCAGCACGCCCTCGTGCGCGCCGGGCAGCTCGCGAAAAAGATGCGAGCTGACCGCCGCCTTGAGGAAGCAGTCCCCCAGCAGCTCGTCCCTCTCGTATGAGAATCCCTCGCCAGTTGAATAGGCCGTTATGGCGTGTAAGAGCTGGGGGGTTGGGAGAGGTGAGAGAAAGAGAGAGGTGGAGCAGGGGAGAGTGAGTGGAGCAGATGTGAGCTGACCGCCGCCTTGAGGAAGCAGTCCCCCAGCAGCTCGTCCCTCTCGTAGGAAAAGCCCTCGCCAGTTGAGTAGGCCGTTATGGCATGCAGAAGCTGGGGGAAAGGGAAAGGTGAGCAGGAGAGAGTGAATGAGAGTGAATGAGACAAGATGTGAGCTGAACCCTGCCTTGAGAAAGCAGTCCTTCAGCAGCTTGTTCCTTTCGTAGGAAAAGCCATCACCCGTGCATTATGCTGATATGGAGTGCAGGAGCTAAGAGGGGTTTTGGACAAGGAGAGGGAAGAAGAGGGAAAATGAACACAATGAATCAGCCAAGCAGTCCCCCAGCAGCTCGTCCCTCTCGTAGGAGAGGCCCTCTCCTGTTGAGTATGCCGTTATGGCGTGCAAAAGCTGGAAAGAGGTGAAGGAAGGAGGCCGGGTTGAACATAGTAGATCAGCCAAGCAGTCCCCCAGTAGCACGTCCCTCTCGTGGGAGGGGCCCGCTCCTGTTGAGTATGCTGTTATCGCGTGTAGGAGCTGCAGAGGAGCGAGAAGAGAGGGTTTGGAAAGGTGAGATGAACACAATGAATCAGCCTGTGGAGTAGGATGTTAAGGCGTGCAGGAGCTGATTCATTGTGCTCATCTCACCACCAGGAGAAACCCTGCACGCCATAACGGCCTACTCCACGGGCGAGGGTTTTTCTTACGAGAGGACAACCTTCCAGCAGCTCGCCCCTCTCGTAGGAGAAACCCTCGCCCGTGGAGTAGGCTGTTACGGCGTGCAGGAGCTGCCAGGCTGTTAATGAGGACAGCAAACCCATTCATCAGTGAAACCCCAGTCACACTCCCTCTACATCATATTCTTGGAAAGAATCCCTTCCAACTGAGCCTCTCGTCCCAAGCTGTCCCTCAGCTCCCCTGCCAGCAGCAGCCCGTGCAGGCGGTGCAGCACAGAGGGCAGCAGCAAGAGAACCACCAGTCACATTTCCCCTAAGCCACACTCACCCTAGCCACAGGTAGGTTCGAGAGCACCCCTTCCATGTGAGCTTCCCGGCCTATCCTGTCCCTCAGCTCCCCTGCCAGCAGCAGCCCGTGCAGGCGGTGCAGCACAGAGGGCAGCAGTGCAGGCCGCAGCAGCGTGGGCAGCAGGACCAGTCACACTAAATCCACATTACACTCACCTTAGTGACTGGAAGGTTTGAGAGCATCCCTTCCATGTGAGCCTCCCGGCCCATCCTGTCCCTCAACTCCGCTGCTAGCAGCAGCCCTTGCAGGCAGTGCAGCAACAGAGGGCAGCAGCGAGGGCAGCAGAGCGGGAACCACCGGACACAGCCCCTCTGAACCACACTCGCCTAACACTCACCCTAGCCACAGGAAGCTTGGAGAGCATCCCTTCCATCTGAGCCTCCCGGCCTATCCTGTCCCTCAACTCCCCTGCCAGCCGTACCCATACAGACAGTGCAGCACAGAGGGCAGCAGGACTGGAACCCTCCTTCACAGTCCCTTCAAGCCACACTCACCCTAGTGACTGGAAGGTTCGAGAGCACCCCTTCCATGTGAGCCTCCCGGCCTATCCTGTCCCTCAACTCCCCTGCCAGCAGCAGCCCTTGCAGGCGGTGCAGCACAGAGGGCAGCAGTGAGGCGGCCTGGTAGAGAGGGAAGGACATGAGTGGATGGAGCAGCTCGGGGGGGAGCAGCACGGCGAACGGGCGCGAGGAGGAGGGGGAGGCGGAGGAGAGTGTGGTCTTGGAGGCTGCAGGAGTGAATGGAGAAAGTGGGGGGAGGGGTTGGGAGAGGGGAGGGGAACAGGAGGACGAGTAGGGTGAGTACAAGATGTAGATGTAGCGATGGAGCTGCACAGAGGGAAGCAGTGAGGCGGCCTGGTAGAGAGGGAAGGACATGAGCGGATGGAGCAGCTCGGGGGGAAGCAACACGGAGAACGGGCACGAGGAGGAGGAAGGGGATGTGGTCTAGGACACTGCTGGAGAGAGTGGGAAGAGAGAGGTTCAAAGAGGAGACGGGAAAACAGGTAAGGGTATTTAAAATGGAAAAAAGATGTAGTGAAGGAGCAGCACAGGGAGCAACATAGCGAGCAGCACGGAGGGAAACACGGACGGCAGCACATGAGGGCAGCAGCGAGGCGGCCTGGTAGAGAGGGAAGGACATGAGCGGATGGAGCAGCTAAGAAGACGACCTCAATTTTGCCCACAGCCTCACCTTTAGGCATGTCGTTTGGCGAGGGGGGCTTGAGGCAAGCCTTGGCAGAGGGCAGCGAGCGCATGAGCAGCAGAGGCAGGTGGGGGCACACCAGTCGCACACCGTGCCTGATAGGGGACAGGGTTTTACAATATAGAAGGTTATGGTTTTAAGTTCACACCAGCTACATAATGAGCTTGCATGAGCAGCAGAGGCAGGTGGGGACACACCAGTCGCACACCGTGCCTGGTAGGGGACAGGGTTTTGATACAGAATGTTCAGGGTTCATCATTTTAAAGTTGCATTCCGCACACACACGCACCCACACACATCCCCACACATACGCCCACACCACACACACACACTCACACACTCGCACAGCCTACCTCTCTCTGAAATATTCCTCAAATGTGGCATAGCCTTTATTGGGGAAGGGACTCAGAGCCGTCAACACACCCTCTCCTCCACCTTCCTTCTCCGCCTCCCCACCATTCACCTCTTTCCGCTCCCCATCCTCCTCCTCTGCCTCACCATCACCATTCACCACCTCTGCCCGTCCACTCTTCCCATTAACGTCAGCTTGCTCATCCATCCCTCTCTCCATCAACCCTGTCTCCCCATGCTCCACCTCCCCCATTACCACCTTCCCCCGGCCAGCCTTCCCCCCATCTGCCTCCCGCCTCCCAGCCTCCCCTCGCCCCGCCTCCCCCTTCCCAGCCTCCCCCCGAGAGACGCGGTACAGCCACCCAGTGTGCCTGGCGACCACCACACACCCTCTCATGCGCTCCACAGCTGCCAATTGCTCCTCTAGACTTAGCCTCTGCATGTGTCCCCCCAGCACTCTCAGCCCCTGCTGCTGCTGCCCCTGCTGCTGCTGCTCACAGTGCAACCCACCACCCCCCTGATCTTCTGTAGCTTCTTTGCCTCCTCCCCCGTTCTTGTCCTGCTTTTCTCCTTGCCTGTTCCTTTGCTCTCCTCGTCCCCCTTGTTCTTCGGTTCTTCTTTGTGCTTGCCTCGACTCCTCTCCCTTCTCCCCCTCCTCCCGATCTCTCCTCTCCTCGTTCGTCCTTTCCTCTAGCACCTCCTCTTCCTCTTCCCCTTCCTCCCCCATTCCCTTCTCTCCCATTCTCTTCCCCCCCACCCTCTTCTCCTCCTCTATCCTCGTCGCCTGCCCCATCGCCTCACCCCTCTCGGTAGCATCTACCAGCCACAAGGAAGCATCAGCAACAGACATGACAACAGCCCAGTCAATCACCGCACACGACACCTCCTTCCACACCTGCCCTTCACCCCTTCCTCTTCCCTCTACCTTGATCTCCTCCTCCCCTTCTTCCACTCGTCCAGACACATCCATATCCGACTCTTCCTCTCCCTCTTCTCCAATCAAGCCCACCGAAACTTTCCGGTTCCTACCCTTCTCTACCCCTCTGCACTGCATTCCACCGGCCTCCACCTTACTCCCACTCGGCCTCACTCCCCACAGCTTCCTCTTCTTTCCCTCAGGCCCAGCACAGTCTGCTTCACTAAAGTCTGTGTCGTTGCAAACAGCAGCACTGGTATCAGCACCAGCAGCAGCACCAGCAGAGGCGGCCATGGCAACAGCAGTCGCACTAGCAGTCCCAGCAGCAGCAGCAGCTGCAGCTGCAGCCATTCCAGCAGTATCAGCAGCAGCACCACCAGAGGCAGCAGCAGCACCAGCAGCACCAGCAGCAGCAGCCGCAGCAGCAGCAGCCGCAGCGGCCATACCTGCAGCAGCAGCAGCACCCTGGCAGGGACTGCCAATGGACAACGGTTGAGCCACAGGAGCAATTATATAGTGCAACGGGCCGCTCCAAAAGGGGGATGGCTGGTACTGGCTTGTAGAGGGGCCTTGGGGTTGTAGCGCACTGGCAGTGGGTGCAGCTTGGCAGCAGCGGCGGAAGCGGCGCAGGAGAGTGGCGAAGAGGTGTGCGTGGAAGGACATGAGGAGACGAGCCTGCAAGGAAAACAGGCGTGGAGGGAGAAAAGAAGCCATTGACATTTCATGCGGGTTGGCGGCAGCGGCGCAGGAGATTGGCGAAGAGGTGTGCGTGGAAGGACATGAGGAGACGAGCCTGGAGAGAAGAAACACACGTGGTTAGGGAAAATAAAGTAAGTGTTGAGGGGGGGGGGGGGGTTGGCAAAGGCGTGTTACACGTGTTCGAAAACAAGGCAATAAAACACGGCGAGATGAAACAAGGTGTGAGGAGAGACGAACATGGACGTGGAAAGACATGAGGAGACGAGCCTGCGAGGTGAGCATACCATCTGGTATCGAAAGCAAATCCCATACCTGACTGGCAGAGAGCACAGCACGACCCATGGGGGCCAGGCTGGCTGCACTGTCGCATGGCCCACTCCCTTGGTGACAGGGGCATACGATCATGAAATATTACGACAAACAGGTCCCGTTCCTGATCGGCAGGTTCGTACCTGACTGGCAGAGAGCACCACACGACCCATGGGCGCCAGCTGTACTGTAGCATGCCCCACTCCCTTGGTGACAGGGGCATACAATCATATACTATTATGACAAGAAGGTCCCTCACCTGGCTGGCAGGTCCGTACCTGACTGGCAGTGAGCACCACACGACCCATGGGCGCCAGGCTAGCTGCACTGTCGCATGGCCCACTCCCTTGCAAACTGGAGCATACAATCATGAACTACTACGACAAACAGGTCCCGTTCCTGACCAGCAGGTCCATACCTGACTGGCGGGGAGCATCACACGACCCATGGGAGCCAGCTGGACTGTAGCATGACCTACTCTCTTGCAAACTGGAGTGCAAACTGGAGCATACAATCATGAACTATTACGACAAACAGGTCCCGTTCCTGACCGGCAGGTTCATACCTGACTGGCAGAGAGCACCACACGACCCATTGGGGCCAGCTGCACTGTAGCATGGCCCACTCCCTTTGGGAACAGTCCGAACATCGCCACCCCACACTCGGGACCTAGTTCCCCAGTGCATAAGAGGAGAAACTGGAAGGCCTCTCGTGGCGTGTCAATGTTTGCTGCAGATTCCTCCTCTTCCTCCTCAGCTGCCCCTCTGCTTCCCTCACGCTCCTTACAGTCACGTTCACGGCCGTCCTCCTTACTGTCACTCCCTCTAGCGTCCTCGCATTCACGCTTTCTTCCATCTCCATCTGCCTTCCTGCCCATGCCAATGCCCACACGATACACAAAATACGCCCGCCTTCCCCCCTCCTCCTCCACCTCCTCACCCCCGTCCCCTCGCTGCTCCCCCTCACCCGGCCCCTCACATGGGAGGCGCAGGGCAGAGGGGATCCGCTGGTGCACGTGCATGGCCACCCGGCGTGCTGACGAGGAGGGGACATGGGGATGTGGGGGATGATGGGGGGAGACAGCAGGGAGATGGCACGGAGATGGTGATTGGAGAGGCGCAGGGCAGAGGTGACTCGCTGGTGCATGTGCATGGCCACCCGGCACGCTGACAGCGGGGAGAGAATGGGGATAGGGGGGATGATGGGGGACAGATGGGAAGGGGGGATGGTGGGTTGGTGTAGTGAGTGGGGAGGCGCAGGGAAGAGTGCATTTGCTGTTGCACGTGCATGGGATGTGGCGACACCTTATATGAGAATTCTCAGAAAGGACATCTCCCTTATGAGAAAGCAACGGTGGCAAAAACTAGTTCCTCCTCTTCGACTTCACTACAATACATGCCATGCCCCCATCCACCTCTCCCAAAAATCATCCACCCCCTTTTCCCCCATACCATGGCTACACCTCACTCCCATGCAATTGACTCCACCCCACCTCTCTCAGGAGCCACAGCGGCACCAAACTTGCTCCGCCTCTTCTCCAATACCCACAAACCCACCCACCTCTGTCTGCCAAGACCCCCCACCCACCTCGCTCACCTACCCCGCCCCACCTCTCTCACCTCCCCCCACCCTACCCCCCTCAGGAGCCACAGTAGCACCAAACCTGCTCTGCCTCATCCTCAATTCACACCACAATCCCACCCACCCCTTTCACATGCCATGCATACCCCCAATCCACCTCTGTCAACTCCCCCCACCCCACCTCACCTCTTTCAGGCGCCACAGTAGCAATGAACTTGCTCCGCCTCTTCTTTAATACCTTAAAACCCTCCCACCTCTGCCATATGCCAAGCCCCCCCCACCTCTCTCACCTCCCCCACCCCACCTCTTTCAGGCGCCACAGTAGCACCGAACTTGCTCCGCTTCTTCTTCCCCCACCGGATCGGCAGCAGCCGCTCGCTCAGCCGGCCAGAATCCAGCAGAATCTTCACTGCCAGCAGGCACACGGCCCGCCGGGCGACGATTTTCTCACCCCACCCCACCTCTCTCAGGAGCCACAGTAGCACCAAACCTGCACTGCCTCATCCTCAATCCATACCACAAACCCACCCACCCCTTCCACATGCCACGCATACCCCCAATCCACCTCTTTCACCTCCCCCACCCCACCTCTTTCAGGAGCGACAGTAGCACCGAACTTGTTCCGCCTCTTCTTCCCCCACCGAATCGGCAGCAGCCACTCGCTCAGCCGGCCAGAATCCAGCAGAATCTTCACTGCCAGCAGGCACACGGCCCGGCGGGCAGCGATTTTCGACCGGCATGGCGGGCCGTGGATGGCGGGGACGCCGGCAGTGGCTGGCAGGCGGAGTGTGACTGTAAAGAGGCCCGCTGGAGGGTCGCTGGAAGCAGATAAAGCTGCAGTGGCACTTGAATCAATCGGAGATGAGGAGACGGAGAAAAATGGCTGCAGCACGCCACTCCTGTGTGTGTATCATGTGTTGGACATAGGGAGGGGGGCGGGAGGCGGGGAAAAGGTGGGGGGGGGGAGGTTGTATGGTCGAGAGAGAATCAACGAGAGTGGCAGCAGCATGGCTGCAGCACGCCACTCCTGTGTGTGTATCATGTGTTGGATATAGGGGAGGGGGAGGCGGGAGGTGGGGGGAAGGGGGAAGGTTGTATGTTTGAGAGAGAATGAATGGGGATGGCAGAAGAATGGCTGTAACACCCCATCCCTGTGGTATGATGTGATGATGGTGGGCATGGAAAGAGGGGGGGGAACGGGTGTTGGGGGGGGAGGGGAGAGAGGGGGGGCGCCAGGAAGAGGGGGGGTATGGTTGAGAAATGTAGAGCGGGGAAAGTGGGTTGGGAGCAGGGTGAGTGAGACATGAGGGATGGGAGGGAAATTACAAAGAACAATGGGATGGGGGCTGGATATGGAGAAGAATGGATGCAGGAACGCCACTTGTGTGGCGTGTGATATACATTGTTTGCGGGCATGTGGTGGTTTTGGGGAGGGGATTGGGAGAGGGGAGAGTGGGCGGGATGGGGGATAACGTGGGGTAACAAAGAAAGACTCCAGAAATATCAGCAAGCAACCCACCCGTCATTGGCCCCGAGGGTGTTACAGAACTGATAGACGAGAGCCACACTTCCCTGCCTCGTCACCATCGACCCTGTACTAGGCACCATCAGCACCCTGCTGCCGCCCCTCACTCCCCACCTACTCTCCACCTTCCCTTCCCCCTTCATCTTCCCCCCTACACCCTCTCCCCCCACAGCCTCCTCCCCTCCCTGCTCTGCCCCCACTTCCACGTTCACCCTCCCATCCCAATCCACATCCATCCCTTCCCCTTCTCCTCCCTCCTCTGCATCCTCCTCCTCCGTTTCATCTCCCCAAAACGACCCTCCCAGACCTGTAACTCCTTCTCTCTCCCCTCGGTTCTGGTTCTCGGTCTGATTCTGGGGGTTGCGCTGCTGCTGCACTGCGGCCTGCATGGTGCCCTCGTTGCGCATGAACTTGTCCAAATCCTCCTCGTACTTGCCATCACCCCTGTTGAGAACGAGCCAAAAAGTGGAAACAAATGAGGTCATGGTTAATGCAAGTAAGATTCCTGCGGGAAAACCCTCTGGCTGCTGCACCGTGAGTGAGTGGCTTGCATGGTGCCTTTATTGCGCATGAACTTGGCCAAATCCTCCTCGTACTTGCCATCGCCCCTGCTCAGGAAGAACCAACAGGCAGGAAAGATCAGGTTGTGTGAGGTCTGTGCAAGGGTAGATCCCAACAGGGGCTTCCTCTGGGCGTTGCGCTGCTGCTGCACGGTGGCCTGTATGGTGCCTTCATTGCGCATGAACTTGGCAAATTCTCCTTGTACTTGCCATCGCCAACCAGCTGCAACCAACACACCGTTGCACAAGCACCCGGAAATGCGCTCCTGGTTTCCGCGCCCTGCCGCGGGACTGCGGCATGGAGCGCACTGTGAGAACGCAGCTATCAAACCCACCCACCCTAACCCACCCCAACCGACCATAACCTACCGCTGCACAAGGACACGGAAGTGAGCTCCTGGTTTCCGCGCCCTGCCGCGCGATTGCAGCATGGAGCGCACTGTGAGAATGCGGTCGAATCGGATCACTGTGTGGCACGCTGGTATGTCCATGCCCTCCTCTGCTGCACTAGTTGCCACCAGCACGTTCAGCTGTAGGGAGGGAGAGGGTGAGAGTGAGGTAGGGGAAGGAAGCAAAAGAATGTCCACACTACTCTCTCACCCTCCCACTTGCTGTCCCCACTCCGCTTCTTCCCTCCCCTTCCTCTCTGACCCTCCCCCCTCTCACCCACCCCCTCACGCACCTACCCCTCTCTTTCCATCCCCTCTCTCCCCTCCACCCTCTCACCTTCCCAGCACGAAACCGTGAAATTGCAGAATCCGGCCGGGAGTGCTTAGCTGTCCCGCCCTGATTGGTCGAGATCCCGATCTTGGCAGCCCCAGCGCCAACCACAAAATCCGCCCTCAACGAGCCAGCAACCGAGGGCAGCAGACGGAGGAGTCGAGAGAGGCTGTGTGCGGTGACAATGCGCTCCACGAAAATGACAATGGTGGGGGACGGCTGTGAGGCGTAGAGGCGGAGGAGGGAGAGGAGGTGGGCGATTTTAGGGGTGAGGAGTGCAGAGGGGTGCGATGCCAGGGCGAGGGTGGCTTCTAATCCGTCTGGGCCTGGTGCCTTTGCCTCTGAATTCACACAGAAAGGAGGATGATAGGATGGAGAAAGGGGAAGGGGAGAGGAGGTGAGCGATTTTGGGGGTGAGGAGAGCAGAGGGGTGCGATGCGAGGGCGAGGGTGGCTTCTAGCCCGTCTGGGCCTGGTGCCTTGGCCTCTGAAGTCACATAGAAAGGAGGATGATAGGATGGAGAAAGGGGAAGGGGAGAGGAGGTGGGCAATTTTGGGGGTGAGGAGAGCAGAGGGGTGCGATGCGAGGGCGGGGGTTGCTTTTAGCCTGCCTGGGCCTGCTGCCTTGGCCTCTGGAGTCACATAAACGGAATGAGCCAATGGGGGGATGACGGGATGGGGAAAGGAGAGGAGGTGGGCGAGTTTGGGCGTGAGGAGAGCAGAGGGGTGAGATGCCAGGGCGAGGGCAGCTTCGAGTCCGCTTGGATGGTGCCTTGGCCTCTGGAGTCACATAAACGGAATGAACCAATTGGGACATGATGGGATGGGGTAAGGAGAGGAAGGAGAGGAGGTGGGCAATTTTGGGCGTGAGGAGAGCAGAGGGGTGCGATGCAAGGGCGAGGGTTGCTTCTAATCCGCCGGATGCTTTTGCTTTTGGATTCACATAGAGGGATTGAACAAAGGGGGAAGGGACGGGAAAGAGAGGGTGGAGCAGAGGAGGTGGGCGATTCAGGGAGTGAGGAGAGCAGAGGGATGTGATGCGAGAGGGATGTGATGCGAGAGGTATGGCAGCTTCGAGTCCGACTGGGCCCGGTGCCTTGGCCTCTGGCTGGACTCACAGTGTGGAAATGAACCAAAGGGACGGGGATGGGATGAGGAGGAACGAGCAGGAGAGGAGGTACGCTAGTTCGGGGTGAGGAGGGCTGGAGGGGTGGAGGGTAAGGGAGACCTGACAAGCTGACAGCAGTAATATGTTGATAGGGAGACCCACGCGAGTTCTCACCGGGGGGCAATCCACATTTCAGAAATGACTCGCAGCGGTTGATGAACTCCAATCGGACGGCTGCAAACGCGTCTTGCAGGCGGGCGTTCTCCTCGTGCTGGTCCATGGTCCCACTGGCTGCTTGTGAACGCAGCGAGTGCAGTGCCTGGAGGCAGGTGAGGGGATGAAGTGGGTGGGGGGCGGGGTAGTGAGGGAGTTGTGTGGCAGGTGCCACTGGCTGCTTGTGAGCGCAGGGAGTGCGGCGCCTGCAATGCACAGGGTGGCGAGTGAAGGGGGGTGGGAGGTGGGGTTTAGGGGGTGGGGGTGCAAACGCGTCTCGCATTCAGGCGTTCTCCTCGTGCTGGTCAATGGTGCCACTGGCTGCTTGTGAGCGCAGCGAGTGCAGCGCCTGCAATGTACAGGGTACCAGGGAAGCGGGAATGGTCAGAGAGGCAGCAACTCACACCAGTGATGGAACACTGTTTCTGTCAGTCAGCACCGCTGGGCAAGCAGGCTCTAGTGGTTGCATTGATTGCAGGAGAAAAGTGTATCATCATGGCAGAAGGGTGGTCACAACAGCAGAAACGCATGTTGTACAACCAGCTGGATACCAGTCGGTTGGTCATAAGGTCATACCAGGAATGCGGGGTAGTGGCCGAGGTCAGTGAGGCACCAGTCGAGGCACCTGGCTTACTTCCCCTCCTTGCCCCTGCCTTGCCCCACTGGAAAAGCAATACAGCCGTACCAGGAATGCGGGGTAGCGACCGAGGTCAGTGAGGCACCAGTCGATGGCTCCTGCAAAGTACTTGACTCGCTTCACCATCCTCCGCCGCACCTCCCCGTACGCTGCACTCCACCTCTGCTGCTGGTGGTTTTGAGAATTCTCGAAAACACCCTGCTGGTGGTTGTTTTGGTGATCGCCTTGGTGATTGCCTTGCTGCCCGTCCCTCCCCTGCTCTTGCTCCCTCCCCTCTTCCACCCGCCCCTCGCTCCCCCCCTCGATCTCCCCCACCTGTCCCATCCCCCCACTGTCGTTCACCACCCTCCTCCCCTCCTCCTCTATCCATCGCACCATGCCCTCCCTCTCCTTCTCCACCCTCCCCCGCAGCTGCAGCAGCACCTGCTCCTGCTCCTTGCCAGGGGGGTCGTAGTGGGACTGGATGGTCTGAGCGCTAGGTAGCACCTCCACCAGACACGACCTGTCCAGGACTGTGTAGAGCTGGGGAAGAACAGAGGGTTGGAATAGGGAGAGAGGGAGGGTGGTACTCGATGGTCTGCGCGCTGGGTAGCACCTCCACCAGACACAACCTGTCCAGAACCGTGTATAGCTGTGGGGAGAGAAGGCACATGAGAACAACGAGAAGCTTGGAGGTCGGGGGAGTGGAAAGAGGGGATCAAATGGCCCCACCACACGATCCAATCATCACCATACCTGTCCAGCACCACACCTTGGAATTTGGTGTCACGTACCTTTGAATCCAGGTGACTTTTGAGTTGACTCAAAACTCAAACGCTCAAACTCTAGCAGCTGCTGCACGCAAGACTCCTCCGAACCGCTGCCCTTGGCGTTGATGGGTGATGCTGTCATGCCGAATACCAACCCCGCCCTACTCCCAGCCCCTCAGCCTCTATCAAGTGCCACACATAGTGTGCCACACACATACCTTTGAATCGAGAATCCTCTCGAACTCAAGCAGCTGCTGCACGCATGACTCCTCCGACCCGCTGCCCTTGGTGTTGATGGGCGACGCCGTCATGCCAAATATAAGTGGCCGCTCCGCCTGCTTCATAGAGAAGTACCACGTCTGCTCTCGGATAAGGGCGGTGTGGGGTGGGAAAGGCCCAGAACGACTCAGTGGCTGCCAGTCACGTCTGATTTCAAAGCAGTGATGCTGTCATGCCGAATATGAGCGGCCTCTCCGCCTGCTTCATAGAGAAGTACCACGTCTGCTCAAATGAAGGGGTGGTGAGGGATAGAAAAGGGTTGGGCGGGATTCCGTTGCTTGCTGCCCTCTTCTGATCCGCTGCCCTTGGTGTTGATGGGCGACGCTGTCATGCTGAATATGAGCGGCCGGTCGCTCTGCCTCAGGGAGAAGTACCACGTCTGCTCGGATACGGGCATGGGTGCGGGATGGGAAGGGAGGGGTTTGGACATAATCTGTCAAGGGCGTGGGTGCAATTCTCCTCCGACCCGCTGCCCTTGGTGTTGATGAGCGACGCTGTCATGCCGAATATGAGTGGCTGCTCCCTGCCTCAGGGAGAAGTACCACGTCTGCTCGGATAAAGGGGGGGGGATCAGAAAGTCGAGGGATTGGAAACACTTGGAGAAGATGTTCGTAGGGTGTAGGGGTGGTCCTTTGTGTTCATGGTGCAATGGCCCCCTGGAAACAAAACGCTTACTGAAGAGCAGGTCCACTGAGAAGAGCGACAGCAAGGCATGCAGCACACTGCCTTGCACGTCGCGATGTTGCGTCCATAGTAGCACTCATCAGATGGTACTCTATGGGGGCTTACCTTCATGATTGTGGCGTAGGCATGGTCCTTGGCGGTGTGATGGCACTCGTCGAATATGAGGAGATCGACTGAAGAGAGAGACAGGAAGGCGTGCTGGAGGAGGTTCACGAGCACCTGAGGCGTCATCACCAGCACCTGGAGAGGAGAGTGGGGAGGGCGGCAGGGGAAAAAGCACAATCAGACCAAGGACGTTCAAGGGGAGACGAGTGGGCAGGGAGAGACAGAAAGGCGTGCTGTAGTAGGTTCTCGAGCACCTGAGGCGTCATCACCAGCACCTGGGAGGGAGGGAGGGGAGGAGGGGAAGGGGCAGAGACAGCAGCACAAGGGAGGGAAGGCGGGCAGGGGGATGAGTATGTATGGCATGCGGAGGCAGGAAGGCGTGCTGGAGGAGGTTCACGAGCACTTGAGGCGTCATCACTAGCACCTGAGGGGAGCAACAGAGGAACCACGGACAAGGAGGGTAGGGACAGCCAAGAGGGGGACAGGAAGGGGTGTTGCAGCTTGTAGGCTTTTAAGGTTTAGTTTAGGGTTGAACAATGAGCCACGAGGGCAAAAACCCTAAACCCTGTATGTCCTAAAACGCACGCACCTCATGCCTGGAGACCTGCTGCTCCACCCACGTGGCCTCGTATTTGATCTCTGTGTCTGTGCTGTACTTCCCCACCCGCATGTCCGTCACCATAACAATGAGCCAACCTGAGCAGCTGAGTTTCCATCCATGTCCTACAACAAGTACGGACCTCATGCCCGGAGACCTGTTTCTGCACCCATGAAGCCTCGTACTTGATCTCCTTGTCTGTGCTGTACTTCCCCACCCGCATGTCCGTCTGCTGCTCCACCACTGCTCCACCACTGCTCCACCACAATAATGAGCCTGCCTGAGCCTGATACGCAACATCTGCATACCTCATGCCGGGAGACCTGCCGCTGCACCCATGTGGCCTCGTATTTGATCTCCGTGTCTGTGCTGTACTTCCCCACACGCATGTCCGTCTGCTGCTCCACCACCGCCGCTTGCTGTGGTGAGGGGATGGAAGCACGGGGATGGATGAATACAATACACAAACAAGAACGTGCGTCATTCTCATGGATGAACACGAAACCAAGATGTGCGATGACTCCCCACCCGTATGTCTGTATGCTGCTCACCCACTGCCGCTTGCTGCATTCAAGGGGGTAAGAACAAGGGGAAAGTTGCACAAAACTAACGTGCGTCACACATACTTGCAAAAATCCACACAAGAAGGAAATCTATATTAAAGACAGCAGCTGAAGCAGGAAATTCAATCATGCTTGCATCTGCACATTTTCGCAACCCTCAACAACTCTCACTCGCTCCCCCTGAACCAACCTGAATCACCAGAGCAACTGCTGGCACCAGAAAGACACAAATATTGTACTGTAAGTGAGTCGACTCAGAGGCCACCTTCCCTGTCCGGCCCCATCCCATCCACCTCCCTCATCTCACCCACCTGCTCCCTGCACCAACCTGAATCACCAGAGCAACCGCCGGCACCAGAAAGACACAGATCTTGCCACTTTTCTCCCGCATCTGACGGCGAGCCTGCATGAGAGCACAAAGACGGAAGGAAGAGAGTTTGGAGACGTCTCAAAGATCTTGCCAATCCTCTTCCACATCTGACAGCGAGCCTGCATGAGGGCATGAGGAAGGAAGAAACTGACAATACACTCAGTAGTTAGCAAAAATTCCAAATGCGATGGGAATGTTATGCTGCGTCAAACAGTAAACTTCAACTACCCTCGTTTCAGTACAGAAAAAATGTATTCTGACTCAGTCAGTTTCAGTCTAATTCAGGTGAAATTACCCACAATCGACAAATGCCATGCAGATTCACACACTATTGTCAATTAATGGCGTTCTAAAACACCTAATGCCCTTCTGTATCAGACCATGACCTCATTCAGCTTAATTAGACTGTGCCTTCCATAAACAGGCTCACCTGCATAAGCATGATGACAACTAGAGTCTTCCCCATGCCTGTCTGTCGGTCACCATGCAGCAATACAACATGTTAAAGTACATCTCAAAGATAAACTCATAATCACCTGCATGAGCATGACCGCAATCAGCGTCTTCCCCATGCCTGTCTCCAGATAGACGATCGTGTTGCGCTCCAGAGCCACCTGAAGAACCTCCTGCTGGTACCTGCAGGCAGAGCAGTAGGTGGTAACAACAGATAAAGTAAATAATAGTGTGCGCTCGAGGGCCACCTGAAGAACCTCCTGCTGGTACCTGCGGCAGAACGGACGAAAGCAGCAGGTGGTAACAGACTCTTCAGACGCCTCAGAACCAGACGTAGACAATAACGCTGTGAGAGAAGGGGTTGTACAGAGATCCAGGTTATTGAAAGTCACCTTAATGGAACGACTGTCAAGTCGACTCAGAAGTTCTAACGAGACGGATAGTTAAGAGACCAACTTAAACTAGACGCGAGTAGAAGCGTTAAGCAAAGCATAATATGCAAGACGTCAAGAAGAAGAATACGGAATCGTGTAGAAGAAAATCCTTCAGGAGAGAACGTCACCCACTGTCGCAGCTGCAAGATAATCTTCTTTTTCTTCGTGCTCGCGGATTCCCGCCCTTTAGTCCTCCTCCCCGTCCGCTTCATCATCCTTGATGAGTCGTTTCCCAAGCCAGATCCCGTCCCGTCTCCTGCGTGCTTGCCTCGCTTCTGTGTGTTTTCATCCCCTCGCTTCGCCGTCTTCGATTCCCCCTGAACCGCATCCATCGCTAAACGAGTAGACACACGTCCGTCAATCCTATACAGAAAAAAATTGCTACCGATTTCCCTGCTCTAGGGAACAAATCCTGCAAATCCTACGACGGATACGCGAATTGGAAGAGCAATTCGCAATTGAGACGATGAGCGCTTCGCCGGAGAAGCCACACCATCAACGCAACACCATCTCTACTCCCTAACCGGCCATCACCCAGCCTGAAGTGGCATTCAGGGGCCTTCTTGTCTCTGCTTGCGAAACCGCCTCTACAAAAAACCGTCAGGAATTGACCCGACCTTGACCAGGCCTGAAACTGACATTTGATGTCTCTCGTGGCTTCTCATGCTGGTTGGTTGCTGCTGGTTCGAGGTATGGTGCTGCTCTCCTTTCCCTTGGCGAGCCTCGAAATTGTCATCACGATGGTGGATGTTAGTTTCGCGCGCAATTTGGCGGCACTGGTGCGATAACAACTTGGCTTCAGAGCGACCGTGAGTCAAATTGTGATGAATATTCAAGTGTATGTTCTGTATGAAATATGAAAAAAACTAACTCTAAACAAGAGTTCAGTCAAATTGATTTCAATCCAGGCATACCGTACACTATCTAAAATGTGTTTTTGTGTCTAGCACTCAAGAATGGCAAAGGAGCCTAACGAGCTGTCACCCTCCTACGGAGCAAACCCCACCAAGCAAATCCCCTTTTTGATAAAACCACATGCTCAATCTTACTAATTTCATCCCTTCCAACCGTCTCATTTTTAGCTGCACCTTTCTCTGCCTCAGCTTCCCCTCCAGCCACATCATCTACAGGTGCATCAGCAGCAGAACAGGCTGCCAACAACACCTCCTCTCTCAGCTGATCCGTTTCATCCAAACTGCTCCTTCTCTTGGCAGCTTCAGCATGGATACTCTCCCCAAAGGTGCTTGACTGGTGAATGGCGCTGCTGCTGCCACTGATGCTTCTTCGCCGCCCCCTTTTCAACATGGAAAGAGGCGACGAGAACCATCCATTTCCATCTGCTCTCAGAGAGGCTTTGGAGCCTGACTTTTGGAACAAAATGGAGGGGGTGCCTTTCCCTGAATGAACTTTGCCGTTGCTGCAGCTGCCGTTGCTGTTGCTGCCGCTGCCACTACTATTTCCAGCTCCACTATCTAAGTCACGGGTGGATGATGCAGAGGGGGGTTGACTGGGGGTGTCATCTCTGGATCCCGTTTCAGGCTTGAGTCTAGATTCAGTGCTTGTGACAACTAAGGCTGGTCTTGATGGATCCTCCTTAGAAGCTTCTCCGGCACCTGTGAGGCTGATTCCCGCGTTCTGAATGATGTTAGGACTAACAGGCTCTTGGAATTGATCTTCCGGGTCTGCTGGCAGGGAACGGACAAGGAAGGCAGGGGAAGACATACGATTGGAGGAGAAGGTAGAGTTGAACTAACTGCACACGGCAGGGAAAAGGAAACTGCATACTGGGTGCAGTGTACAGTGTATGGGGTGTAGCTCCTTTCTAGGATATATGCATGGAGCTTCCATGCATGCTTGTTTAATTTGTTGTGCACGCAACGACAAATGTAGCAGCGCAGCGCACACAAGGCAGAGGATGAGGGTCATTACAAGGCACAGGTTCGGCTACTGGCTCGGAGGCTGCTCCTGACCTTGCCTCGTGCTCGCAGGCTTGGCAAACTTAGACCCTCCCGACAAGAGCCAGCCGAAATACTCCGTATCTGTTACAACCAAGCACAGGTTACCACACATCCAGTTGGGACAACGTTTAGATGAGTTACTGGTGGTCAGCAGGTGCAACTTGCAAGGAGAATGAAGGAGAAGCAGGGAATGGAGGGGCTGGACGGGAATGGGCATGAGCACGAGCATGAGCATGGGCTGGGGCATGGGGGGATTTTGCATGGGCATGGGGATGGGCATAAACTGGGCCTGGGAACGGGCATGAGCAAGGCGTGGGCAACGGCACGGCCATGATGGCATGGGCATGGAAAGGGGCATGAGCATGAGCATGAGCATGGGCATGAGCATGGGCATGGGGCGTGGCCTTCGGTATGGGCACGAGCGTATGGGAACACGCAGGGCCGGGGCATGACGTGCACATGGGCGTTGGCATGGGCCCGTGGAGGATGACGACGAGGAACGAGCGGACTAGAAAAAACACGAAACAAAAAAATGATGGGAATCTTGCAGAGGAGAGGGGAAGAAATACCAGAAACTGGAGTGAGGAAGGCGAAAAGAGCGGTAGGAGCAGGGGCTAAACGCTTTATGTTATGTGTTCTTGTTTTGGTGTAGGTTCACCACCATTATTAATGTTGCTACACTGTTGAGGCTTACCTGCATATTCCGAATCCTCTTGACCAACTCCGAGCTTATCCATAACCGCGGCCTTTCCACCCGATTTCTCCCCCGACCGCATTCCGCCGAGCGGTTTGATCTTCGGCACAGCTGCCGATTTCGCCAGCTCTGCCAATTCGGGGTAACTTTTCGATCGCGACCTTTCCAGTTTCGCCGGCTCTTCGCGAGCAGGAGCGTCCGACGAAACCCTCGGCGAAGTTTTGTGGTCGTCGATGTAGCTGCTGTAACTGCTACCTTGATATGGCTGCATGAATACCGAGTCCGCATTCCCCGCCGCGTTCGCCGCTCCTCTGTTCGCACCCCAGACGCGCATTGCAGCAAGAACTTCCGACGTTTCGACATTCACCGAACCCCGCGGGTGAGGCTTCTTGTCCGCGTTTTCCAAGGCGTTCACGCTGTTACTTTTTCTCATCTCACTCTTCTCGCTGGTATCCGCGTTCGGCGCGTCGTTTTCGCTTGTTGCTGAGCCTGTGGCGTCTTGAATCTTCAGCCCTGCGACATCTGCGACAGCTTCGCCGACTTGCTCCGGTTTCGCATGGTCGGAATAAGAAGGAAACATCATGTCTTCTACCACCGAAACATTTGTAACCCCGTTGTCTCCAACCGAAGCGGGATTTTCGCCATCGGCCTGGTTACCAGGCGTCGTCAAGAAGCTGTCCAGCGTCGCGTTTGCGTTCGTACTCGCAGCAACCCGATTGCGAATCTTTGGCTTTGGGGGAGATGAACCCGTCGCAGAATCCGATGCATCTGACTCCACTATCTGCTGCTGTCGCGCTGCCTTCAGATGCTGCGACGCCGTCTTGAGGTGCATTGGGTCGACGACGGTCGCTGGCGCCGCATGGCGACGGGAATGGTGGTGCGACGACGAAGACGACTTGTGCGACGCGACGGGAATGTCGGCTATGGAGAGGAGCTCGGAGAGGATTTCTTTCTCCGACGACTTGTGCGAGGAATGTTTGTGCGACGAATGATCGTGCGACGACGGGTCGGCAGCATCAGCTGCGGCTGGTTCTCGCGCGCAGTCCACAGAGGGAGCCTGTTCCGCCATAACAAAATACCTTGGAGTCCCTCCGCGAGCTTCACTCGAGAATGAAAATAATGGTTTAAGAATCAGACGGGAGCAGGTGAATTCCGAGAGAGGAAAGTTACGAAGGCGGCTGAACTGATAAAACTCACAATTGAAGAAGCAAGCCTGTTTGAAGATAAGTGGTCAGGAGGAGTTTGTTTGGTGTGTTTTCCCGAAGGAGTCCGAAAAGTTGAGAATGTGAACTGCAAATAGCGACGCCACCGTCCGTCCGGATTCAAAGGTTGTGCACGGTATAAGGGGTTATTGTAGTGTTTCGGTACGTTTCTACGGTGCGAAGAGTTTACCATCCGAGGAGGGAGCAGACTGTATTGAACTGTGACAGATGAGGTGAGGTGAGGAGCGAGCTGGACAGCTCATCCTTGATGTAAGGACTGGCTGACGTGTGTTGGATATGGTGGGGGGCGGTGTGTTTGTGATGGCGCAGGGAGTAACCGATTTCTGCGATCTATGGGATTGTCTGGTGGAGAAAAATCTGAAATGCTCATTTTCGTCCTTCCTGCAATGTTCATTTTGACAAAATTGCGCTCCCGACCACAGAGCACAGTCAATTCCATACAAAAGAGTTGATAACCACAGAAGTTGAGGTCCGTGCGAAGCATAACTGTTTCTTTAGCAATGTGGGACAATTACCCCTTGTATGAAAAAAATATGGGTTCTACAACTTCTCACAAGTCCTAAAAAGATCTTCATCTCCCTCCTGCGTGCGGAACTCTTCTTCGCCGCCAGACCCGGGCCACCGTCCACTGACGCATTTCTCCTGAACCTCACGTTTTTCCCATGTGGCAAGGTGGCCTCGGCTACTGATCCTCAGCAAGGATCCGATGAATTGTCGCCACAACCTCGTTATCTCAATCGCCTGGAAGGAGGCGGTTCCTTCTAACGAAATATTCGGTGTAGTGGCATTGAATTAGCGGACTCAAACCACAATACATCGCCACGTTATGTGTTCAGCTTCCATGCAATTTGTTCAACAAAATATACATTTCAAAACATACATAACACAGTTATAGTACAGCAGTTATACACTCCATTCTTTTTCCTGGACCATGTCATGCATCTCTTAGCCATGTGCCACTTCAAGACGCCACAACTTGGCGATGCATAACCGCTTTCACAAGCCGCTTCCATTTATTACCAGGGCCCACCTTCGTGCTCCCTTCCCTCAACTCTTCACCTCCAGGGGCAATCACTCCCTTGAAGTCATCCACCTCCCCGTCATGCAAATCAACGGGCTCAAGGGTTGTGCGAGTAGTCTCAGGCAGCCCATTTCCCGCAACGGCCGTTATGGATGATGACTCAGCCACGGGGGAATCCAAATCTGCTCGTCTTGGCCCTTCCCTGAATCTTGACGGCACCAACACAGGTCCTCCGCTCGACCCGCTCCCGCTGGCGCTTAACCAAATCTTGGACGGCGAAGAGGCTCTTGGTGACACACTACTGAGTACAGAAGCAGCCAATAACGGGGACGGAGGGCCTGCTAGTGTAGGTGCGGCAAAAGCAACAGCAGCAAGAGCAGGAGAGTCAGGTCCAGATGTTCTTCTCACACACCCTTCTGGTTCGAATTCCCCCTTCTCCCTTCTCTGATAAGCTCTCATGATTTTCCCAGGCGTAGCAGGTGATAGGCCTGGGCGCTCCAGGCCTTCTCCAGGGGAAGACTGTTGATATTCCCGAGGGGAGTTGCGAGGGGATTCGGCAGGGGAGGAGGAGGACCAGCAGGAGGAGAGAGGTGAGCAGGGGGAGTTGGAAAAGAGAGCAGACTGGAATCGCATCAGGGCGGCGGTAGGGGAGGAAATAGAAGAGGGGGAGGAGGAATATGAAGGCAATGGAGAGGATGAGTAGGAGGCCGAGGCGGAGGAGGAAGCGGATGAGGAGGAGGATGGGGTGCGGGACTTTGATGGAGAGGCTGTGGTGGTGGAGGATGGGGTGTGACACTGCCGCCCGCGATTCGGAGAATCGAATCTGGACGGGGATTTGAATCTTGATGGGGAATCGAATCTGGATGGGGAATCAAATTTTGACGGAGAATCGAATCTGGAGGGAGATTTTAGTTTGGAGGGAGATTCAAACCTTGAGGTTTTCGAAGTGGAGTCCATGTGAGGGGAGCGGTATGGGGAGTGGAACTGAGAAGGGGAGGAGCAGCTGGGAGATTGTAGGGTCGGGACGTCAATGTGTGGGTGTCTGTTGCGCAGGTGGGCAATCTTGACGGGGAGAAGGGGTCTGGGTAGGGTGGTGTTGGGTGCGGTGAAGCTGGGTGGGGTGCTGCTTGGTGGGGCGGCGCGGTTGGGTGGGGTGGTGGGCACAGTAGCGGCGGCAGCAGGAGTGACGGCAGCAGCAGCAGCACTGGTGGAATCAGCATTGGTGGAAGCAGGACAGGAGGCAGATCTCCCACTAGCAGCGATAGCAGTGTCATTTGAGCGTGCAGCAGCAGCAGGTACGGCAGCAGTAGCAGGAGTTACAGCAGCAGTAGCAGGAGTATCTACATTGCAGGCCGTAACGTTGCCACCGTTACAGCTTCTGCCGTTACAGGCAGTACCGGAGCTTGAGCCACTTACTTCCTCAGCAGAAGACAGAGGAAATTCAGTCGCAGAGATGGGAGGAGCTGAGGCCGGTGAGGAATGGTCTGGAAAGGTGATATGGTATGAGACGTGAATCTGAGAACGAGAGGGACGAGGGGGAGGCTCCTGCTGCCGCGCGCTGCCGCTGCCTGCCACGTCAAGAAGGCCTGGTGTGACGTCAGCCACGAAGATGTCAACAAAAAGCAGCTTGACTCCCTCAGCATCCCTGGCTTGGCAGATGACCGAAATATCTTGCCAGTTGGAGCACTCCACGTCAGCAAACTCCTCCAGGTCACCCCACTCCTCGCTCTCCTCCTCTGTACCCCCATCAGCCGCGACCTCCGCTCCCCCTTCCTCCCCTTCCTCCCCTTCCTCCCCTTCCGCCAGACTCTCCGCCCCACGATCCGCTTCCGCTTCCTTGCTGCCCCGGAGCTGAATCGGGGCGCGCATTTTCCTGCCTAGACGCTGACCCTCACTGTCTCGCATTGCCTGCTGCCGGCCCACGTCTCTCAGGCTCACGCCCGTTTGTGTCACATCCGCTCTTGTCGCGCTAGTGGACAGCGACGCTGCGAATGAAGACGTTCCAGTCGCCGCGCTATTGAAGCTGTAATTCGCGACGCTCGCGCTCGTCGTCAGGCTGCTGTTGCTGCTGCTGCGGCTGAAAGCGACGGTTCCGTCGCCCGCAAAAGTGCTTTTGATCGTCGACACACTGAACTCGCTGCTGCTGCCGCCAAGACTCGCAAGGCTCGCGATGCTTGCGACGCTGGCGACACCGGCGACGTTTGCGACGTTTCTACTGGAAGGAACGCGAGCAACCCTGGGAAAGTTCCCGCTGCTGCTTCCGCTTCTCGGGATGCTTGCGACATTAGCTCCAGCGTCGCTCGCGCTGCTTGCGACGGTGTTCACGGCGCTCGCGACGCTCATTATCGCCTGCATCCTTCGCCCGCCGCTTCGCCCGCTTCTCGCCGTTGTAAAATCGGAGCGCGATTCTTGAGGATTCTCAGAAACCAGCTCACCGCTTCGCCCGCTTCTCACCCTTGTAATAATGGAGCGCGACTCTTGCTCCGCCGGAAATGGCGCCGACGCGTCAACACTGCGACTCAACGGAATAGCGCCGTTCTTAATCCGCGAGACAGGGGAGTTCCGCGCAGGAGATTCGCGCGCAGGAGACTCGCTTTTCCCGCGCAACCGCTGGAGAAGCCGCGAGCGGCTCGTGGGTGAGGGCGCCGCGAGAGCCGCCGCGGAGCCCGTCGGGGACGGCGAGGGACACGGCGAGCCGTTGGATGATTGGAACGCGAGGAATCCGACGGCTCGCGGTGGCGTTCGGATGAAAGCCGCGGAGTTGTGGCGGAATAGGCGGCGGCGATGGAGCAACGAGTTTCCTGTTGCGGTGTTCCCTCCATTAGCACCAACCGCGGCGCTGATTTCGTGCGCGCCGACCCGTGCGCCGCCGAGTTCTCCGCTGGTGCTTGGTCTAGATCGAGGCCGCCGCGCTTGCGACTCGAAGAGGTCAAATGCCGCTTCGAGCGGGCCCGACCGTGATCGATCCAGAGGATACGCCTCGGGGTTTTCTAGCTCACAGCCGTAGCGGCTGCAGCGGCGGCTGGGGCGGTCGATTGCGCCAATAGCGTTCCGGCCCGCGCTGATGCTCCGGGAATCGCGGCCGCTGCTGTACCTGTTGCTGTGACTGATTCCGCGCAAATTTGAATTGTCAAGGATGATGTCGCTCACTGGCGACGCGAACCGCGCGCTGCTATATCCTCTGTCGCGTTCCCTTATCGAAGCCATAGTTTGTCGGGGATGGGGATATTGGCGGGGATTTTATATTTCAGGTCCTCGCAGGAACGATTCAAGAAAAGCCGAAGGTAAGGAGGCAAAGGAAGGAATTGTTTTTTTCTAATGTCTAGTGTCGTTGAAAGTGGAGGTAAGGTTAGTAAAATGTTGAGTGCAGCAATATTGGAACGGCAACATTGAAATGAAGATAATAAACAGCTGAAGGCCGACCCCGCGCGTTCAATGGCTGCGTCTCTTCTGATACTGCAGACGGGGCGTGGGTCTACCGACTCGATTTGCGATCGAAGGATCTGCTGCTCCCTGCTTCATCTGCCTCCCCCTCAGTAGAAAGCGAAATATTTGTGGTCTACCCGTCCACCTGAAACAATTCTGCATGTCAATCAAAAGCCCACCGTGGAGCTTTTACCCCCTCTCACCAACTTACCCGCGTCTGCAGCAGTAAATTTTCCTTCACTAGGACTTGGTCAAACCGATTATGATGCAAATCAAGCGACTCGGGAGTCAGAGGAGAGAAATTTGCACGCGGCGCGGTCAGCAGCTTCTTCAGACACTGTGGTACAGTCGGTGCTCATTTCAAGAACACCAGGTAGTGGGCGGCATGTGATTGAAACGAGTTTTGAGCAGTTCGCCACATTCGCCCTTGTCGCCACGGGCAAAAATGTGATTGTAAAACGAAATTGGAATGTGAAACGAGTCTAGGGGTTTAAGTTCGTAACCAGGTTTAAGTTCTGATGACAGGCATCCGTTGCTGTTTGTGAACTGTAGATGTTTTTCTTCCTCGACTTGGTGACTGTACCCCGAAATCAGCACAATCACCACTCACAGGCAAAACGTTCGCGAGTGACTGATTTTCTAAGGGTGATGAGCAAATTTTTGTGATAGGCTGAGCATCGACTGTACCACGGCCGTGAGGTTCGAGGCAAGATTGGGTCATCAACGGGGTGGATTGCTTATTGCAACTCCAGGTGCCTCCAAGATGGCGAGATGAACCAATCAGAAACCACAAAAACATTTGGGGCGGCCGGCTCGGCTCGTTTTGTTCAACCAAGCCAGCTGGCTGACTTTCCTTCTTTTTGGACGGACGCAACAGCCTCGGTTTTGAGCGTTACTGAAACTGTGATGTGGGGGCAAATGTCTGTGACGTGTAGCGTTGCATTGCTGCTCACGTGCTAACAAAACAAACCCACAACAGCATGATTTGGTTGCTCAAGCGTGGATGGGGGTCAGAAAGCTGCCCTGAATCCAGAATCCTGCCACGGCTTCTCGCAACCAGGCGGGGAGGAGCGTTCAGGGTACACGCGACCCATCCATACACTTCGCTTTGCACTTTTTCTATTCTTGCTTCACAGGTTTCTATCTGCCCGATGACGAACGAGTCTGACAAAAACTTTAATCACGCCTGTGCTGATAGGAAACCGCCCCCAATCAATTGGTTGTAACGCTCCTCCGTCGGAGGTGGGGCGAAGGTGGGTTCATCAATCAGACATAGCGCTCCCGCTCTGCTTCCACCCTCCTGAAAGAGGGAGGACTCGTCTCATCTGGTTGACTCAGTTCGCTCGCGTAGTAACAGCTCCGCTTGGATTATAACATCATAGTGATATCCTAAGAGGCTAATAAAGGCTATAGCAAAGAACTCCCGTGACTCCTCACTGCACCGCAACCTCAATACAAGGAGCCGACAACGTTGTGATGCACTCGATTGGTTGAAATACCTGCTGAGCTGGCCATGACGTGGCGTCTCCACATCAACAAAAGCATCCAATCACGAAGTGCGACCATCTACAGAAATTGCCGAGAAACACTTCAGCAATGAATGTGCGAAAAGATCTGCGACCAGTAACTGACCAGTAACAGCCCCTCGCAGTGGATTTTCCCCGCTTTCGTCCTGGCGAAACTCGTCAGCAATTCGCTTACGATTCGCCAGTCCACGCTGTGGTATTCGCTGAATTCAACGTGGAAGGCAGTAGTCAAAACGCGCATCTACCAACTTCTTCCGACGGAATTAGCTTAGGGTGTGGAACATCCTTATGAACAAGCGTTTGGTCGCTTGTGTGGTCGAACATTTGGCTTCGTCAGATGTTTGTGACTGTTGTCGTTAGGTAACACACAAAACCATACACTGCATATCGGGGTTGCTTTTCGGACACAGAGGGGAAGCTTGGTCGACCAGCAGCGAGGAAAAGCGATGATACACGACTCGCAATGAGTCGTCAATACCTTCGCGGCAAATTGGGTGCGTGTATTCCACTCACGACAACACCTGGTTGCAACTCGCATGTTTCTTCGTGTATCGCCAGTTCTTGTCGTATTTGTGTAGTTGAAAAAGTGTGGGGCGACCAAGAACATAAGTTGTGGAACGTGTGTGGTTGTTGCAGTTTTCGTCACTCCCCTACGAAGCTCAACTGCGAGAAACTCAGAAGTGGTTACCGTCGCAATTGAGCGACCAACCCTTTGTTCATAAGGATGTTCCACTAAGCGAACAGAGCGTGGAACATCCTCTTGAACAAAGCGATGGTCGCCCAACAGCGACGGTAACCATTGTTGCGACCATCGCCATTTACCTACGAAGCAGACTGACGAAGACTGCCTGAAGAACGCACGTTCCACAGCCTATGCTTGTTGGTCGCCCCACCCGTTGAACCTCGCAGATAAGAAAAACTTGCGAAATGAAACCAGGTGTTGTCGTGAGTGACGTGCTGCGACCAGGGCCTAAGTTATCAGGGCAATTACCCTGTTTTGACTGAAATTATAAGGTGATTTTTCTAGGAGCCCTGATTTTCACAAGGTTTTTTCCGGACCAGCCCGTAAAACTGAAGGGTGATTTTTGAGTCAGCTCGGATCTCTCCGGGGAGTTCTCAAGGGGACCCGTATAATTTTAGCAGACATGTTCTCCCCGACCTGCCTTGCATACATCTCGGTCTCCCTCTAAACACACGTTGGGCCAATTTTAGTGAATTTCCTAACCACTCTCTCCTTGTTGGCCTCCATGTGTCTGATTGCCCCGTTCTACGTCGACATGGCTTAGAAGGCCAATAAGGAGAGAGTGTCTGATTGCCCTGTTCTCCCGATGTACTCTTCCTCATCGTATTTTTTTCTAAGTCTACAAAAAGTATCTCGCTCACCCCTCCAGAGCCACTCCATCTCCAATCTCCCCAGCCCTCGCGCAACCCACTGTGAGTTTCCCGCGAAATTCTGGTAATGCATGTTTTCAGGCCTTTTCTGGCTCGAACCCGGATTCGTCAAGGTTTTTTTCCCGCTGGCTCGGATTTTACAGGGTCTTTTTCACAGGGGCCCGGATCGTCCGAGCTAGCAAAAATCCTAGCAATAGCCCTGGCTGCGACCCAATATGCATCACGGTGTTTGACGAAGCAGGCGCTTTCGTGTATCATCACCACTCCGTATTTCTGGGCGACCAAGTGTTTCCAACTTGGGATATGGGGTTTTGCGTGTTACCTGACGAAAACCATTGACGAGACAAATGTTCGACCAGAGAGCCGACGGGATACCTGTTCACAAGGATGTTCCACGCTCTTAGCGCTAGTGAATTCAGTTCGTCTGCGCTGAACGCGGTACTCCAAGCATTTGAATTTGTCTTGAGGCTACCCTTTCACTTAACTCAAGGCCGTTCGGAGGAAGGATCCCCCGTTAGTCAGTGGCGAGCCATGGCGACGGCAACTGCGGCGGCATATGCGGCGGCAACTGCAGCGGCAAATGCGGCGGCTTCGACGCCCGTGTTCGTGTACGGCACGCTCATGGCGGACGAGGTGCTCCACGCGCTGCTGGATCGAGTTCCCACTTCCGCGCCCGCGCGCTTGCCCAACTTGTAAGTGCGGATTCCGCCCACCCGCGTGCTGTGCCGTACGCTTGCGCGGAGAAGGTGCTCCACGCGCTGCTCGATCGAGTTCCCGCGTCGGCTCCCGCGCGCCTGCCCAACTTGTGAGTTGATTTTCCCACCCCCTCCTCCACCCTTACCCCCGCCGTGCCGTACGGCACGCTCATGGCGGACGAGGTGCTCCGCGCGCTGCTCGATCGATTTCCCGCTTCCGCGCCCGCGCGGCTGCCCGATTTGTGAGTTGATTCCTGCACCCCCTCCTGGCCCCTCCCCCCCGACTCGAAGACACGACTCGGCTCCCGTTCCCCCGCCCTTCTCCGCCCCGTTCCGTTCCCCCCATCTCTCACTTCGCTCCGCCGAGGCCGCAATACCCCGCAGTGGTCCCCTCATCCCCCACGCCCCCCACTCCCCCCCTACTCCCCTCTTTCCACCAGCACGCGCCACAGCATCAAGGGGCGGCAGTAACCCACAGTGGTCCCCTCCACTCCCTCCCCCCTTCGTTCCCCGCGGATCCCCCGATCCCCCACGCCCCCCACTTCCCCCCTCCTCTCCCCTTTCCATCCCCCCTTCCCCCACCAGCACGCGCCACAGCATCAAGGGGCGGCAGTACCCCGCAGTGGTCCCCTCCACACCTTCCCCCCTTCGTTCCCCGCGGATTCCCCCATCCCCCACCCCCCCACTCCCCCCCTCCCCCCCTCCTCTCCCCTTTCCATCCCCCCTCCCCTCACCAGCACGCGGCACAGCATCAAGGGGCGGCAGTACCCTGCAGTGGTTCCGAAAGCGCACTCATCCCCACCACCCCTTCATTCCTCACTGTTACCTTTCCGAACCCCTTCACCCTCCCAGCACGCGCCACAGCATCAAGGGGCGGCAGTACCCCGCAGTGGTCTCCTCAGTGGTCCCTTCTCCGTCTTTCCGCCCGGCCCCCCTCTCCTCCCTCCTCCCCCCCCCTTCCCCGCGCCCGCACCTCCCCCCTCCCAGCACGCGCCACAGCATCAAGGGGCGGCAGTACCCCGCAGTGGTCTCCTCAGTGGTCCCTTCTCCGTCTTTCCGCCCGGCCCCCCTCTCCTCCCTCCCCCCCCCCCCTTCCCCGCGCCCGCACCTCCCCCCTCCCAGCACGCGCCACAGCATCAAGGGGCGGCAGTACCCCGCTGTGGTTCCGAAAGCACAGGACTCCGTGATGGGGAAGGTACGGCGGAAGGGGGAAGGGGGGCGGGTGATGGGGAAGGTGCGGCGGAAGGGGGGAGGCGGGAGAGGGGAGGCGGGGGGGTTGGACGGAGTGGGGGGGAGGATGGGGAAGACGCTGGGGAAGAGTTGGGGGAGTGGCTGGGGAAAATTCGTGTTTGAGTCGACTCAAAACACGGAGTGGGGGGAGAGGATGGGGAAGACGCTGGGGCGGGGGAGGGGCTGGGGAAAGAGTGGGGAATGTTGGAGTGAAGCTGGGGCAGAGGCTGGGGGAAGGGGCTGGGTAAGAAGCGTGGGCGAAGGTTGGGGGAAAGCTGGGGTAGAGGTTGGGGAAGGGCTGGGGCCGAGATTGGGGGAAGGGCTGGGGGCGGGATTGGGGGAAGGGCTGGGGGGAAAGTTGCTTCCACCCACTCCCCAGCTCCTCGACCACTTCTTCTAGAAAAGACTCAAGAGTTTCTAAAAAATTTGCTGAGGAAGTTGCTGAGATGTATAAAGTACTTCCCCAGTTCTCCCTCCCCCCATCACCCTTCCCCCTTTCTCTCCTTCCCGCTTCCCCTTTCTCCCATATTCCCCCTCCCCCCAGCTGCTCCTCAACCTCTCCCCGCCAGGGATGAACCACTTTGACGCATTTGAAGACGTCAAGTATGTGCGCTGCACCCACCCAGTTTCCCTGCTCTTTCTCCTCTGTTCTCCATCCATCCCCCCTTTCCCCCTACCCCTCTCCTCCGCCCATTCCCCCAGCTGCTCCTCAACCTCTCCCCTCCAGAAATGAGCCTCTTTGACGCATTTGAAGATGTTGAGTATGTGCGCTCCACCCACCCAGTTTCCCTGCAAGGGTTAATTACCCAGCCAGTTTCCCAGGAAGGGTTAGTTACCCTGCCGGTTTCCGGGCAGGGGTTGGCGCGAGGGGAGGGAGACAGTCAGGCAGCGGAACAAGTTGAACAGCTGCAAGCAGGGGAGGAAGGAGACAAGGCGTTGGGTGGAGGAGAGGGAGGACAGGGAGGTGGGGAAGGAAGGGGCGGAGAGGGGGAGATGAAGGCGTTTGTGTATGTGTGGGCGAATATAGAGGATACTGACCTATACGGGTCGTGGGACTACGAGGTGAGATGCTCTCTTCCTCTCCTTCCCCTCTCTCCCTCCTCCTCTCTCCCGCCACCCGCTTGTGTACGTGTGGGCGAACATAGAGGATCACGAGGATTCCGTGGGCGAATACTGACCTGTATGGGTCGTGGGATTACGGGGTGAGATGCTTTCTTCTATTACCTCCTCTCCCCTCCGACCCCCATCCCTCCTCCCCTCTCTCCTGCCTTTGTGTATGTGTGGGCGAATATAGAGGCTCCGGACCTATATGGGTCATGAGGCTATGTGGTATGAGCTCGCTCTTTGCCCCATACCGCTCTCCCCCCACCTCTCCCCCCCCCTCTTTGCCCGCTCTTTTCTCCCCCTCTCGCCCGCTCCCCCCCCTCTCTCGTTTTGCGCCCTCTCTCCCCTGCCTTGCCCCACCCACTTCCCCTTTGCATGTGTGTATGTGTGGGTCATTTGTTTATGTGTGGGCAAATGCACTGCACGTGGAATAACATTGGGATGTGCCAAAAAGCACACGTTGCAGAAATCATGGAACTCAGTGCATCGCTGGTATTTCAAACTTATAGATAATTCTTAACCAGGAAAATACCCTTTGATAATTATGTTCCGTGCAGGCATGGAGGCGAGAGCATATGGATCATTTTGTCATTAGGTGCCGTTCTGTTGCGAGGGGGTGGAGGGAGAGGCAGAGACGCAGGCTAGCAGGCAACTTCTAGCTTTTTTCTAACGTTGCTTACAGTGTACATTACACTCTCCTAATATTTCTTCGCACCCCTTCTCTGTTTACACCTCTTCTTTTGCCCCTGGTGTTTTTGCTTCTTTCTTGCACTGACGCTGCGCTCCTTAATGATGGAGCATGTTCATAGGCATGGCGCACCAAATGGTTGGACTCATATGTTGCTATGTGCCGAGAATTTGCACAAGAATGGAAGGAAGGGGGGTCGTGGAGCGGCATATAGCACAGAGAAACATTACAGGCCAAAGGCCCAAACCAATAGTATATGGTATTTCGTACAGCTATCACAAAGCCAGTGATTTATTGCATTGCAATGTGGCTCTAGTGTGACATAAATTAAACGTAGATGCCATGTTGCATCAACCAGTGATTGAGCCTTATGTGGTATGTAATTTTGTTTTACCGAAACATTCCCCACACACGTGACACCAACACCCACGCACACATCTTCCCCCCCCACCCCCCCAAACCAAAAGCCCTTTTTTTCACAGATTCCCCTGCTCGACAGCTTAGGGCGCATTCTTTCCGTCAAATTTGACAAAGTTCATGTTTTGGGAGCGATTTTATATTTTTGAACTTAAGTCGAATGGAATTCGACATTCCTTGTAGCGAAGTTCGAACATTGCGGAAATGACACTGCAAAGATGATATCACGCACGCAAGGTCGAACACCAAAATTCGAACCTTTTGTAACCCGGTACATGCTCGCCAGGTCAACACACTGCTATTATTTGTTTCGCAATGTACTCGTCAATTTCGCATGGTCTCGTGCGTGCTGAAAGCACACAAGCTCGCTTCACGTGCACAAGCACGTTCATATATTTGACTCGAGTCAAGTTCACTTTTCACGTTCGAACTTTCAAAAGTCCAAGAATTAGCGCTGTTCGTCAGATGTCTTAGGCGAGATTTGCGATATAGGTAACCACTTAAAGTTCGAACTTCTTTTCGAACTTAGCAATGGAACGAACGCGCCCTTATTGCCTCTGGCAACGAGATTTTCGCCACTCGGACTGGCCCCGAAGGGATTTGCTGCTTCGCGAACATGTGGGGTGGGTGTACAGTGTACATATCGTTGACGCCAGCTGTCTCCCACCTGCAAATCCTGCCCTGAAGCTGTCGCCACCTTGTTTGACGTTGCCTTCTTGAAATATTTTGTTTTGCCCGAGTTTCCAAACAGCGTGGGAACAAGAGCATCCGCTAGCGGCTCCGAGTCTATCTCTGCTCTTATTCTTGAAACCTGACGCGGGGTTAGGAAGAAACTAGGGTCCTGAAATGGAAGCAGTGACTTCGTTACTGTCGAATGGACTCCAAAGCACCAGAAATAACTGCAACTAGTATCCTATTCATGCTGGCATCTACTCAACGAACCCCCGCGACCCACCTGCGATTCGAGCCCCCCAGTAAATACTGCCACAGACCCATTTTGGCAGAAACATCCAACTGACCCCTTTTGTACTGTACACTTGGCAGGATAGTGCCGCTTCGCTACACATCCAATTTTGCACCTTTGCGTGGGAGTTTGGAAGGGAGGGTAGGAACTGCTGCAGGGGCAACGAGAGACAAAAATGACACGCTTGAACTAGGGAGTTGGTGAGTGATCAGGGCCGAGATGTTCTGTGGGACAAAATCAACAGGGGGAAGCAAGGAAGCCTGGAGCAACCACCATCAGCACGGGGTTTCCCACCTGTGTGAGGTGCCCCCCCATCACCTGCCTATACCGTACAGTAGCAGATCGCGTCGCGAGAGACAGCACCTGTGACCTAAAATCCGCGGGGTTTGTTGTGAATGCGAAAACCCGACACGTGATTCCGTCCAGCTTGCAAGCCCAACCAAAGGTCCTTCCAACCAACCAACCAGACACAACAATCTTCCCTCCGCCCCTTCTGATGAGCCCTCTCACACAGACAAGAAGACAGACAGCCAAGACAGGCAAGGACAGCCTTGCCCTCCTGAAGCCCTTCTCTGGGCCACAACCACAACAGTTTTCGAGAAGTTTTAGATTCATTCAAACTAGGCCTAGCCTTTCCCCCTCAAGCTTTTCGACCGCAAGCTTGCCTCTCCACCCGTACACAAATAATCGGAGCGACCACTATCGGAGTTACCACCAGAGGGACAGCATTGATCCATTTTTCTTGCTGAGTTGTATCTTCCTCCATCACTAGTTCATCAATCCCCACTTACAACTTCCATTTAGTATTGATAGACTTCGTGTGCCCTTTCCCTCTTTCCCCACACTTACAAGACCTTTCGTTCCAAAAACAGAGAAGCCAAACTCGAAAGTAAAAATGACGTTTTACTCAAGTATGATCGGACCTGTTCTAGTGCTCCTGCTCTTTCAAGTGTCCTTCACTGCCGGAGACGGCGGCGACGCCGAAACTGCGCCTTTCCCCATCCAGCCTAGCGCGTTCGAGATTTTCATGCAATCGCAGGGAGCGTTGCCTAATCCTCCCCAGAATGACATTCCGCCGGAGTCGCTCCCGTCGGAGGCGACTGCAGGCGACGGCGACGGTCGCCAGCTGAGGCAGCAGCGAAGGCTCGCAGGCTCCTCCAAAGGCTGGCGAACCCTGAGCGGAGAAACGTCGCGGAAACTTTTGGACTTCGGCCGCGAAATGCGGAGTCGCCAGAGGCGCATGACGCTCGGCCTGCCGGCCAGCGCGGCTCCGCAGGCGCTCCAAGCGCCGGGCCTTAACTCCGCGCCGACCGCGGGCGACATCAACATGACGTGGTACCGCTGGCAGAGCGTCGCACAGCCTAGCGAAGTGGATTGGCGACAGACGATCGTGATGACGCCGGTGCTGAATCAGCAGCTGTGCGAAAGTTGCTGGGCGTTAACGTCGACGGATATCGTTAGCATCGTCTGGGCGTTGGTGAATAATCAGACGGCGCAGCCGCTGTCGCCGCAGCACGTGTGCGACTGCGCGGCGGGGCAGTGCTGCGATGGCGGGTGGCCCGAGTGGGGGTTCCAGTTCATTCTCGCTAATGGCGGAATCGCTACTAATGAAGATTACCCGTATGTTGCGCACGGGAACTCTACGTGCCGCAATATCGCCAGTGGAATGCTGAAGGCCAAGGTGCTTTACTCCCTCCCGACAACCCCGCCTCTACCTTCCCCTTGCCCACCCTCCCGCCCCCCTCCATCCCACCTCCCCACTCCCCACTCTCCAACCGCCCCTGGGACCACTGGTAAATTGGCAATTTCCTACCCTTCCGTCCCCCCGTCCCACCCCACCCTCTTTCCACATTTCGTTTTATCGTTGGAAAAAAAACGCTTCTCCTCGTTCTTTCCAGCAACCCGTTGCGCGACAAGCAACAGCATTCTGCCGTCGTTATGTCCGTTGCGTGTCGGCTCCTCGGAGCGCTCCGCGACCTCCCAACTCCTATCTCCTAACTCCCCTCTTCGTGCCTGGTTCGTGCAGATGACGGGATGGGAGAAAGTGCCGGTTCGAAGCAACAAGGCGCTGATGAAGGCCGTGGCGCAGCAGCCAGTGCTCGTGTACCTCTCTTCGGCCACCAACGACTTCATTGTAAGCACACTCCCGTTGAAAAGGTGGCGATACTTGTAATTTCGTTCGAGGTATATCTTCATTTTTCTTCCTTTCTTTCTCTGCGTAACTTCTTCCACGTTTTCTCCTCTGTTCACTCACATCCCATTATCCGTTTCCTACCTGATACTCCCTGCGCCCCCCCCCCCCCCCCCCCCCAGAGCTACTCTGGCGGCATTTTCGATGGCGATTGCAGTGGCGACATCGATCACGCGATGCTGCTTGTTGGTTACAACATAACGGACCCGGCCAGCCCGTATTGGATTCTGAAGAATACGTGGGGAGCAAACTGGGGTGAAAACGGCTACATGCGGTTGCGAATGTTACCAGACGGTAACGGCAAGTGTAACGTGATGAGCGAAAACGCGATTTACCCGGTTTTCTACGAGCGGAACAGCAGGGCTTGCGAGGTCATCACCCCCAACCCTTGCGGCGGGGGCGTGTGCGAAGTGCGAAGCGGCAGGGCGAGATGTAACTGCCCCCCGGGCTTCGTTGAGAGACTCGAGGAAAGCGCGCCCAAGTGCGTTACGGCTACACCGTGCGACGCTAATCCCAATCCCTGTGGTGTCGGGACATGCAGTAACGAGTTCGACGGCACCTACACCTGTTCCTGTCCTGCGGTAAGTTCTTACTCTGCAGCTATTCTTTCATTCACTTCCTCCTAGCCCTGGTCCTTTTCCTCCCGCTCTACGGATACTAGTCATTATCTTCGCTCTATGCTTGCTAATATTTCTCGTATCCCTCCCCTTCGCGACTCCCTTGCTCTTACTCAGGGCTCCGTGATTGGTTCCCGAACTGACCGTGCCATGACCTGCATCGTAGGCTCGTTTCAGTCGGGCCTGCAAACCTACACCGTAATGGCGGGCGACACGTGCCAAACAGTCGCCGACACTTTCGGCTTCACTATTGACTTCCTCGTTCAGAGAAATCCCTTCTTGGACTGCGATTTGCCGTTGATTCCGGATTACGTTCTCCTAGTCGCCGATACCGCGAATTTCACCTGGGGATGCTCTGCGATGGACATAGTCTCACCAAACGACACCTGCTCGTCAATCGAGTCGCGAAACGGCATTTCCCATCGTCAGCTCATCGCGATCAACCCAACTTTAAATTGCTCCGAGTCGCTCCCTCTCTCGCTAACAATCTGTACTGCCCCGGGCCGCATCTCCTCCAATTCCGCCATCATTCGCTCCTGCGGGAAGGTTCACGACGCGTCGCCGAGCGAAAGATGTGTTGACATTGCGAGGAATTACAACATTTCGCTCAACGATCTCCTGTGGCTGAATCCTGGGCTGAAATGTACTGATGACTCGCTCGGGGTGGCGGTCGCGGTGTGCGTATCCTCCTTATCAACAGAGCTCATTACTGTCAACTGTTCCCAGTGGTATACAGTATCTCAGGGCGATACCTGCCCCAAAATTGCAAACGCGGTGCAGCTACCAGTGACGACATTCCTCCGACTCAACCCAGGCCTCAGGGTAAGAAGCATCACTTGGTTTCCTCTCAAAATCAATGTATGTTACGGTTGACTCTAAGGTTTGCATCTATGCATTCTCTACCTAAATACTAATTCTGCACCACTTTCCCATTTCCCCTCTTGTTTCTCCCCTTCATATCCACCAGTGCTACGCACCCGCCTTCCAAATCGGCCAGCCTGTGTGCATCTCTGGAACCACCACCAACATCCAGAAAATCAAGCTCGCCCCCAACATCATCCCATACACAGTACAAGCCAACGACACCCTCGCTTCCATCTCGTCCGATTTCTCCTCCCGCTGCTCCAACGCTTCGTACCCAGCGTCCATCTGCGACTCAAACTCCCTCGCAGATTGCACCGACCAGTCAATTGTCGAGGGCCAGATGCTGCTGATTCCGTGCGAGAAGCTGGTTGGGAGCCAGATCTGTGCTACCTCGCTTCCCGTGTGTGGGTCCGACGGGGTGACCTATGCATCAATGTGCGATGCGGTCCAGGCGTTTGCGCTTCCCATCACGCGTTACGACGTGTGTAACCTGTGTAACGACGGGCTTTGTTACAAGAGAACGGGGCAGCATCCGCCGAAAAGCAGCTGCACTGCGCCGCCCGGAGTCTGCCCGTACCCGACCTGGAAACTTCCCCAGGATTATATGGATTACTGCCCCATGATGTTCAAAACACAGTGTGAATGCTTGAAGGTAAGTCGTTTTTTTTTTTTTTTTTTGTTTGTTTGGTCCATCTGTTGTTTTCTTCCCCCATTCAGCCGCCTCATTTCAATTTCCTGCCATTTATTCAGTAGCATTGCCCGTTCGCACTGTAGCTTAACTCGGATGCCCATTTTCCAACATTCTTTAAGATCTGCATGTAACTCATCTGTTCCTTTTTTTTTTTTTTTTTTTGCTGTGTTTTTTTCTTCCCCTCTACAGTACACGTGCACGTACCTATGCACGCTATCCGCGTCAACATACACCTACAGCCTCGCCCTGGGCAACCTGTACCGCAACTCCACCTACTTCTACCCCGCGTGCTACAGCGCCTGCTACGACAACAACCTGCGTGCCGGCTGCAAAGAAGACTTGCAAGTGTGATGACAGCCTGTTGCTCCTGCAGCTGTGCTCGGGGCAACCTGTATCGCAACTCCACCTACTTCTACCCCGCATGCTACAGCGCCTGCTACGACAACAACCTGCGTGCTGGTTGCTCTGAAGACTCACAAGAGAGATGACAGCCTGTCACTCGGGCGATGGAGTCTCGTGTTCCCACATCGCTGTTCCTCCTGCAGCTGTAACCTGGCCAACTTGTGGCAAAACTCTTCCCGCTTCCACTGGCTGGCTGTTACAAGGCCTGGTACAGGGACAACCTGCGAGTCGACTCGAGGAACGTCTGAGGAGCTGCGAGGCATGCCGCAATGCGTGCTGTAAGGCGAGCTATGACAACAACCTGCAGGCCGGCTTATCGAATGTGACACAATGGAAAGGACTGACAGCCTGTCATTTGAGTTGCCACGGCTGAGAGCTGGCAGGACAGGAGTGTACCATGGCAGGACGTTGTCCTGGCAGGAAAGGGGCTGTTGGAGTCTCAACGGATTTCACTCCTGTGTAAGCCTGTGTAAGGGGTGCTTTTGACTTTGAGGTGAAAGCAGGCAGCTAGCCAGTGACTTTGACTTGGATTTCAGCAGTAAAGTTTTGGAATGGTGCGCGGTGCCAGGATGGGTTGGTGGAAATGGAGTGGCGGAAAGGGGGTTGGAAACCAGAGTATGTGGAATCAGCATCAGCAGCACCCAGTCAGTATGTGGATGCACTATTTTGCATACACGTTGTGCCTCATGCACCTACAGCAGTATTACTAGAGACCATGCTTTTGTCTAGCATTGTATAGTCGTCCAGAACCTAACTTGCTCTATTATTTGTTAGTTTATTATTTGTTAGTTTGTTATTTGTAATTAGTGTTACATTCATTCCCTTGAATCTATTTACAGGGTCTAAGCACTAAAACAAGGCGATGGTTTCCTTCCATCCTAGGCTGCTTACGGTATTTGCCCTCAAAAGTCAGGGTCCCCTGAAGTTTGAGGAAGACAGTAACAAATAAGAAACACATTCCGTTGCGAACCACAATCACTGTCTTTCGTTCTTTTAGATATTCGCTTATAGCGGGTATGCCTAATCACATCACGGCGACCATCTTTTGCTGATCCAAACCTTATCCAAAATTTATGGTTATGGCTGCCGTCGCTGCAGTCGCTTGCGGCGCGCAAGTCGCCAGCGCTGCCGCTCGTGCAGCCTTACATCCTTCGCGAAAACCAGGTTTTCTCAACTCGTCGGAACAGGTTAGGGTAACCTTGTCTGCTTCCGCGCTTCGCGCAACCTTTCGCGACGCAACTCGTGCAGTCAGGCGACTGAACGTCGATACCAACGCATTGTCGCCGCGTCGTCGCAGGTGGCTGGATCCGTCGCAGCACGTCGTTTATTCAGCTTCGGCGACGCAACCGCGATCTTCTATAAATGAAGCATCCGATTCGGAACGCGAGCAAGGGTTGCAGGAAGAATGGTCGAATGGGGGAGGAGGAGCGAAGCAACGGAACGGCGGAAAGGACGAGCAGCCAGTGGTACCGAGCGTAGTACCTAACGCATTGGTACCCCGGCGATCAGCCTTAACCCTAATGCTCGCATGCGCCGCTTCGGTGGCGCTGCCTGAATGGACGACTGGGTCGCCTTCTGTCGCACAGGAATCAGGTACGACAACTGTGTCGCCTGTTGTCGCACAGCAGCCAGGTACACGGATAACTGACTTTCTTCGAAAAACCATTTCGCATTCGCGAACTGACTCAGCTAAGGAACAGCGAATGCAAAGATAATGCATTCATTCCCGTCGTTTCTTTCAACCTGCAAAGCACCCCCAGCAGCAGCAGCAGCAGCAGCAGCAGCAGCAGCAGCAGCAGCAGCAGCAGCAGCAGCAGCAGCAGCAGCAGCAGCAGCAGCAGCAGCAGCAGCAGCAGCAGCGGCGGCGGCAGCAGCAGCAGCATCACCACCACCTCCTCCACCACCCATCAACCCTCTCGCGACCGAAGGTCATCCTCACGCGCCTTTCTCCTCTGCTCCCATGTTGTTTCCCCACTCACCTCAATGACCCCAGCCTCTCTTCCTGCCTTCCCCACTCGCCTTTCCCCTCCTCTCCCCTCTATCGTTGCCCCTGCCTGCAGACCAAACCCAACAGCTCCCTCATCCCTCGCGTCTGGTTGCCCGTCCCACTCACCCTCAATCACCCCAAACTCTCTCCATGCCTTCCTCACCCACCCTTCCCCTCGTCACCCGTATTGTTTCCCCTGCCTGCAGACCATCCCCAACCTTTTCCTCATACCTCGCGGTTGGTTATCCGTCCCTGTCTCCCTTACAGACATCAGCTTTACTTCCTGCCTTTCCCACTCGCCCTTCCCCCTGTCCCCCCGCTGCTGTTTCCCCTCCCAGCAGACCAAACCAGCACAAGCAGCAGCACCAGCAGCACCACCAGCACCAGCAGCAGCAACGGCAGCGGCAACAGCGGGAGCAGCACCACCACCACCACCACCACCACCACCAGCGGGAGAGGATGGCATTTTTCGGCGGTATTACAAGCCGGACGGCACGGAGCGAGCCACCAACCCCTACTCCTTCCTCATCCCCCGCGGCTGGTTACCCGTCCCTGTCTCCCTTAATGACTCCAAGCTATACGGTCTGGACTCGCGCTTTGTCTCACCCACGCCTGCTGCTGTGCTGGGGGGCGGAGGAGGGGGGGCAGCAGGGGCAGCGGGAGGGTATGCGAGTGTCGTCGATGTATTTGTGCTGCCCGTGGGTGAGTGGGGTTTGAAGTGGTTGAGTGCGGTTCAATCAGTGAGGGGAGTTTGGAGGCCAGTGGGAGTGTATGCGATTGTGGTAGCTGTGTTTGTGCTGCCAGTGGGGGGTGGGTTTAAGCAGTTGAGTGTCAGCGGTTGAGTGGGATTCAAGAAGGTGAGTGGGACTTAAGTGGGTGGTGGGGTTACTAGTGAGTGAGTGGAGTCATTTGTGGGGTTGAAGTGGGTGAGTGGGGTTGCGAGCGGTTGAGTGGGGTTGAAGTGCGTGAGGAGGGACCACGCAGTTGAGTGTCCTGTCGTTCACGTTGGTGAATGGGATGGATGACTGGGGTTCAAGTGGTCGAGTGACGACGTCATTCATAACTCAAGTAGATGACTGGTGTCGGATTTTTATCAGTCTGTTCTCAAGTGGTAACTGTAACAGCCGTTGGCTTTATCGTCTACACCTCTTTTGGTTCCTCATCGGTCCTGCCGGGTTTCTTAAAAATGAGGGGAACGGGGTGACGGGATCTAAAAGGTCTTGTTTGAGAAGAGAAGGGCAGTGAGTGTGACTGTGTGACTGTGTGAGTGCAAATGTGCCTGCCTCTGTGCGAATCATTCCGATCCACGAGGTGACTTTTGAGTCGACTCAAAAGTCACCCTGCTGTGTGCGAATCATTCCCATCCACCAACTGTGCACTCCCCTCTCTTACCCGCCCAATTCTCCCGCTTTCCGTCACCCCGCCCCATTTTCCCGCTTTCCATCACCCCGCCCCATTCTCTTGCTTTCCATCACCCCGCCCCATTCTCCCTCTTTCCATCACCTCGCCCCATTGTCCCTATTTCCATCACCCCGCCCCATTCTCCCGCTTTCCATATGGTTCTTTCAGGCAATGCTGACAAGGCAAGCATTGAGGAAGTTGGTGACTTGGAGGATGTGATTGGGATTTTTGGCCCGCCAGATCAGCCAACCCGCGTGGTAGATGCATCCATTCAGGAACGGCCAGCTGGCACGACCTACTATCACTACGAGCTGGCATCACCACCAGCTCTTTTGTCTGCTTATGTATCCGACAGCCAGATTTACATTTTTCAGGTAAGAGTGTTGGCCAAGATATGCGCTAACTAAAATTCATGTGAAATGATAATTTTTGAAAGTGTAATGAAATGTAACACTTTCTAAAATTTTGTATTGTGAAAAGGGGTACGTGGCCAACACAGCAAAGGTAGCGCCGAAGCGCTACTCACCCTCTTTTGCCTACAAAAGAGGGACGTGGGGACATTCGTCCCCACCCACGTTTTCATTTTCAAAATTGTAGTTCTAATTTCGTTCTCGTCCACACTGGCGAAGACTCTATCGCTTCCGCGCTTCACTGCCCCCGTTAACGCTTCTTAACGACATCCTTAAGCGCAACCTCGCAGCGATGGCTCCAGTCAACCCGGCACTTAATCGCGACAACTCGAATATTTCTAGCCCCGGTAACGCGGCGGAAACCTCGACTCCGGCCGGGACAACGGATCGTCGCGGCGGAAAACGTCCCGCCGAAGAAATTTCAAGCGAGGGACCCTCGGCGGTCGACCTCCTGCTCGGAGGCACCCTTCGGACCCCCCCTGAGGAACGCGCGACTGTTGTACAGTCGCGCGTGGCTGCTGCTGAAGAGCGCGTGCCTGGCAGGCACGCGCGTGCTGCGCAGAAGACGACGACCGCCGCTGACGCGGCGGCCGTCTTGACCGGCGCTGACGCGGGTCCATCCGGGCCCACGACCCAGAAACGCCAGCGCGCGGCACCCTCCGCTGACGTCACCCCACCGTCAACGCAACCCCCCCCTTTGACTGCGCAGCAGCTGCAGGCGCTGCTCTCGTTATTGCAGCAGCACGCTCCATCGACTGCAGCTACATCAACGGAAGAAATTTCCGCTTCCGCTAAAATCGAAAAGCAGAAGGAAAACGTCGCAGCCGCAGCCCCCCGCTCCACCCAAAATCGCTCGCACCAACAACGCTGCTCCTCCTGCCCGCCCCGGCTCCGCACCAACCCAAGCCCGTATCCCCGACGACTCGGAAAATGAAGACGGTGAGGCCCCCGACAACCTTGCTCGTCGTCGCATTCTCGCACCCGCACCTCCCCTTTCCCCCTTAACCCTACAACCCCGCAGCTACTACCTTCATGCGCAAGGGAGTGCGTGACCAGGCGGAGGTGTTCTCCGCAATTCAAGCTCACCTGAGGCACGTCGAGTTCAAGCTCCAAAACGGCGACGTCGAGGGCGCGCTCTCCAACGTGGAGCAAATCGAAACGTTGATCAACAAACGCTTCGAGGTGCTCTTGGTGGCGGATGAGGCCGGTTTCGAAGCGGCGGATCGGTTCCAGCTGTACCAAGCCAAGAGCGTGCTCACGTCCCGCTCTTACAAGCTCGCGGTAGCCGACGTGGCGGCCCTCAAGCGTGCACGTACCGGCTTCGCCCGCGGAGGCCGCCTTCCCCCTCGAGACGGTGAACCGGAAAGCAAGGGCATGCCACCCGCGGGCTGCCACGAGCCCCGCTTCAAGGGGGTGTGTTTCCGTTGCGGCCAGCCCGGCCATATGGCAAACAATTGCCCTATGGGAGGGCGTGGCGCACAAGGTCCCACACCCGTGGTGTGAGAGGACCCATGGGGCGGCGCCCCTTGCCACTATGCCGGGGGGCGTAGGTGGATGCACCGGTGGTGCGTAGGCTGGTTAGGAGCCTTGGAACGTAGTATAGGCCATGGGGGCCAGGGCAAGATGGCAGCCGTAGGGGCTGGTTATTGTGTAGGCCTAGGCTTGTATGCCTTTGTGTGGATTAATAAAACAATGGAGAGAGAGAAAGGGAGACAACATGAGGAGAGAAGACAAATGGCACAACCAATCAAAAATCCAGCCCCCTCTTGAGGAAGGCAGGCATGGAGGAAGGATTGGCCAGGGGTGAATGACAAAGCAAGGACCAAGAGAAAAACAAAGAAGAGGGGGAGGGGGAGGGGGAGGGGGAGGGGGAGGGGGAGGGG